>MQRK01235248.1:0-17588 GCA_001938485.1 Girardia tigrina
TCCGAATGGCATTCTTTTAAAACAATATTGGCCGTTCTTTGTTGAAAATGCAGTTTTTAATTTTGAATCGTTCTCCAATTCAACTTGATGATATGCACTCCCCAAGTCGATCGTGCTGACGTATTTCGCTCCATTTAATGTATTTAGCATTTGTAATTTAGAACGATGTCGAATTAGGAGAGTTTTGCTGAGAGTTGTCCAAAAGACAATTCTAATTGTATTGAAAATAAAAGTTCGAAAACCCATGTTGGTGTTCTTAATAATCATAAATTATAAATATTAATATAATCCAAATATGTTCGTTAAATTTAAAAAAAAGAATAATTACTCACTTTTTCAGTATCAAATTTGGTTTTAATGGATTTTAAAAATTTAATAAAATCGTCAGGAGAAAATTTTTCAGATTTATCATTTTCCTAATAAAAAATGATGAAGTAATTATTATTATCATTTGAAATCAACAAACATTTGAGAGGTTTTGAGATTTATTGTGATCATTGGATTTGCTAACTGATTCCGGTACATATGTGAAATTTTTGTAAGCTGTTACTGAAAAAAAGGAAAATGGACGGTCTTGACCGGCTAGTTGTCGGGCAGCGGTATTTTGGGCTCTAATTACTTCTAACTCGGCATTTATTCGCAACTGTTCCTTCATAAATGTTAAATAATTCATGTATTAAAAAATATATTTACTTCCTTATTTTGAAATTGTCTTTCAATTTGTTTATTAAAAAATAATTGAATCAAATATTTTATTTTGGGCTTTATTTAAATTTCAAGCACAGTTTAAATTTTACTGATAAATTCATTGATTAAGTTCAAGATATAGAAACTGTGTTGAAGCATTTATATTATCATTTCCAAAAAAGGTATTCAAGATAAGAAGATTAGATACTGAAAGTATGTTCAAAATTTTGTTCCTCTATCCTTTTTGGTACGTAACAGACGTTTAGCTGCCAAAAAGTAATATGTGAAGCATAAAGTCCACTTAAATTACACAATAGAAATACCCTGGGCAAACCTTAAACCTAACACTCTAAGTCTGGATAATAGTTGCAATAATTTTGATTCCTTTTGATTAAAAATAGAATCAGATTACGAAAGACTACCGGTTGTCCATCATATTGATATTGAAAAATTGTACTTTGTAAGACAATCTATAGTAAAGATATAAATCAAAAATTTTACATTTTGATATTTTTGATTTACCGTGAATTTATTGATTAAAATCATGAAGAATAATAATTTTTTATAAAATAGTATTTTAAAAATATTATTTATGAAAATAGCTGTTATGGTTTGAAAGACAAAATTTCAGAAATAACTTATGATATTAAACATAAGGAAGACTTATGACATACTGATAAGCAAATGGACCAAATAATATTGAACTTCTGGCAAATCATGTACGATCAATCTCAAAACACAATATTAATAGAAATATTTATTCTCAATACCGTAAATACTTCATGAAAACCAGATTATCAGGTCATTATTTATTTTAATATTGCAAAAGTTTCCCGGTACTTCACAAGTATTAAGGTTGTATATCCCTTTGTAAATGATGAAAAGATGAACCTCATCAATTTCAAAGGACAAGTTTTCTATGCTTCAGATTAATTCTGATTCTCATTATGATAGGTTGTATTGTGAATAAATGATAATCAGAAACTGTAATCTAACTCTTGTTAAAAAGTGATTTTATTATGTACATATGAACAATTCAAATAAGTATTCTAATATACATATGTTTCATTTTAAAATTCATAATATAAATTATGGGGAATGTTTGGAATGTTGTGTGTTGATTTGGGATTGTGTCTCTCCTACTCAGATGACTGATTAATATTTAAATTCTTATTATCTGAAACTAATTTTATTCAAATTTAGATTTAATTTTTCAATTAATTATGATTGTAAGAACCTTTACGCAAAGACAAAAGTGTTGACAAGTGAGCAATTTAGCGACTGGTTTAAATCATCAGTAGGAGTAAAACAAGGTTGCTTTTTTTAACCAACACTGTTAAACCTTTTTCTTGAGAGAATTGTTATGGAAGCAATAGACGATCTAGACGACTTTGGAATAAGCTGAGGAGGAACAAGAATAACCAACCTACGATTTTCTGACGACATATACATAATCAGTAAAGATGAGGCAATGACTCAGGAACTTACGAATAGATTGCACAAAGCGTCAAAGAAATTGGGAATGTCAATCAACAGACAAAAAAGCAAAGTAATGGTTTCAGGTAGTCGTAACTACAAGGTTAAACTTGAGATTGACATTCAAGGGGAGAAGCTGGATAAAGTTAAAAGTTTCAAATACTTAGGCTCTACTATCATAGAGAATTCGGGAACTGAAGAAATCAGAAGTCGGATTGGTATTGTAACAAGCACAATGATTAAGCTTAGCACAGTTTTTAACCTCAAAGAGCAGAATAAAGATCACTAAGGATATTGTCTGTGCAACACTCCTCTATGTATGCGAGAGTTGGACAATAAATCAGAAGAGCATGGATAGACTTAAAGCGTTTGAAATGAAGTGCAACAGGAGAATGCTGAAGATAGAATGGAAAGAAGAGAAGACAAATGACTTTGACTGGAGGAGAGTAACAGAAATACTTGGTAAAAAACCGGAATCAAGAGAAGGAAGCTGAAATTCTATAGACATTAGATAAGAAAACAAGGAAGAAATGAAGGAAGAGTGGAAGGAGAAAGACCAAGAGGAAGACCGAAGAGACAATGGACAAATGATTTAAAAGAATGGAGTGGATTGAACATGGAATGTCTGACGAAAGCGGCTACAAATTGAGAGATGTGGCGAAGGATTTTGCATAATTTGGTGCATCCACGGCCCAACAGCTAAGGTCAAAAAGAAAGAAGAAATTTTATTTTATTTTTAAATAATTAAATTAATAAATCAAATTAAAAGTTTGAAATAATTATTAGTCATTTTCATTTTAACGAATAAAATTTACATTAAATATTTGTAAAAGACTATAAGTTCAAGTTCGTTCGGATTTGGGAATAAAAGATTATCAATCTTTTGATCGATGGATATGAGTGAAAGTACTACTATGGATGGTCAACAAGATGTTCTAAATTGCAATTATAAAAAATATTGTCATCAATGTGTGAGTTCTCTTAACACCAATAAAACACTTTCTGTTTGTTCTTTTTATAGGTTGAATTTAATTCAATACAAAAAGCATTTCAGTATTATATTTTAACATTTTCTTTTTGTGCATATGAATGACAGAGTGAAGTGTTTGTTTTGTCAAAATCTTAACAGTTTTTTTAGTTTCGAATTTTAATACTGAAATCGTAATGGATATAGTTAAGACAATTTCAAAATGAATTAAAATATTTCATAATAAATTACTCTTTCCGACTGATGTTTCAATGCTTGGTTGTAACGAACTTCTTCATGTTCCTGGAAGAGATTTATCAATTCTAACTTTTTCAAATCGGATGGGACACTTCGTTTTTTAATGGAATTCAAACGGGGAATTCGATTGGATAACAAATACTGTTTAGTTGTCAAAAGGAAATCTTGGAATCCAATTGGAGGTTTTGAATGTACCACTTCAAGATTAAAAGCAAGTGAATTGATTTGTTGATTGAGAATTAAAGCTTTTTGATAGGGATTATCCCACATTTCGTTTTTTGTAGGCGACATCATGATTTTATTAGTGGGAACTGAAATGGAATTTATGGAATCTTGGTTTATTTCGAGAGAAAGAATATTTTTGTTACAACTTTCACCTTTCAAAATATTACTGGTGGATGGTTGGATATTACTGGTTGACGTTTCAACTGCGTTAGACGAGCAGTTGCTCGAGGTACTGTTTTTCTCATTACTGCTTGAATCAGTACGAGATTTAAATTTACGTTTTTTAATGGGTGCTCGACTGACATTTTCTTCGTCATCTTTATTTTTTTGAGCAGCAGCTGTGTGTGACCGAAGAGTTCGGCCATTGCTACGCTTACCCAAAGTGGAACTTGACTTGGATTCTTCTTTAACATAATTTTCTTCCTTAACACTTTTACGGTCATCATCAAATGCTAGTGTTTCTCCACCACTATTCCAAGTCTTGGGTTCATCTTTGATAACAGTTTCCTCTTTCATTTCTAATTCCGGACTTTTTTGAACACTATTTTCATTGGGCGGTAAATCACGATTGCTTGGTTTAATATTTTTTTGTTCGTTGCTTGATTTATTTATACAAATGTCAATACTAATCAAACTTGATTCAGAATCTGAAAAATTATGTTTTTCTACAGTTGAATTTTTTACTTTAAAGCTACTAGATTGGTGTTCATCAACACTTGGAGGTTGAGAATCTTCTGACGTTTGTCGGTCAGCTCCTGAATGACCATTTATTCTTATCCTCAAAGGAGGAACTTTGGGGCTACTATTATGCGATCCGCATTGACTGGGGGATGAAAGATGACGGGTATCTTTGGAATTAGAAGTCTTTAAAATGTAAAACAAATTAATAATAATTTGTGATCAAAAATAATTAACTTCTTCATTTTGATTTCCTGATCCATTACCAAGATTTTTGTGACGATTAGATTTATTGGGGCTAATTTTGTGAGGACTCAAACTAAATGAAGACTTTTCATTCATTTCTTCATCTTCAAAAGCATACGGATCTTTGGCTGATAATAAAATAAATCAAGATAAAAACTTATTATCATCCAATTTTTTATAATTATTTATAACTTCTATACTCATAGAACAATAACACATTGAAGCTAATGTTGTTAAATGAAGCAGATCAAAAGAAATGGTTTACCGTTATATGAGTAACGTAAATAACATGTAGTATTTTTAGTATTTACGTATTATCTGTTATAGTAGGACATGTATTTAAAATATGCCGAAATACACAGTTTGCCGGAATTGAACAAATACCGTGATTGAAAAATTTGAATTTTTGGACCTGCCCGATTAGACAGGTTGCCGGATTAAAGAGGGACGGATTAGATAGGTTCAACTGTATTTAAGAAACAAGCTATGAAAAATTTAACACCTTTAGTCTTTAATAATGTTATATTCGGGAACAAAGTTTGATGACTTTCATCGATCTTTTGAACAATGTAAACAGAGATGGGACAAGTGCATTGAAACAAATGAGGAATATTTTGAAGAGGAATAAAATGATCTTTTTTCGACCTGGTTTCGAGTATATATTTAACAGTGTGCATATAACGATATTCTAATATCAAATATCTATTTGCAATAAATGATACTCATCATCCATATAAAACTATCTAATTAGTCATTAACATTAAAACATAATAAATTGCTTTCGAAAACGTATCAAAAGTGGTCGTCATACTTTATAAATATACAATTTTTTTTCTAAATTTTTGAAAATTTACATTACGTTTTCATATCATTTTAGTACACGCACTCGACTTTGCACTTTAGTATTAATAAATGCAACCTACAAAATTGCACTTCATATTATCTACTTTATTTATCATACATTCGATTATCTTTCCAATTTGTTTATGGAAAATAACATTTAAAACAGCCATAAGATAGTAATTACAAAATAAAAAAAATACTTGATTCTTTTGTTTCGCTTTTATCAATGTTTGACACGTACGTTGCGCCAGACTGATCATCGGATGAAAACGTTTCTGAGGACATGATGTTCAGAGACTTATAATTTTTTGGTTGCTCGATATGTATAGGATGTCTTGACTGTTGGTCGCTGTTATATTCTGATCTCATATTAGCTTCCAAGGAAGAGTTTGAAGATTCTCGGTATTTAAATTTCTTTTCTTTTGATGAATTGAGTGCCTTGAAAATCATTTGTGAGCAAAATTATACGAGAATAAAAAAATACCATCTACATATTAACAAATATAATATTTAAAAATTTAAATTCATTTTACTGATTAAACTTTTAAGAGATATTTCAACACAATTCTTTTGATGAAACCATAAGTATCAGTGACCAGGCCATTGAAGAATGGAATATAAATATAACTCAAGATCACATGCATATGCTACGATCAAAGTACCATCGTACAGCTGGAGTCAAAGGTGAAGCGAGAATACATTGATTTGATCTATTATTGAATGAATTAATGTTTTCTTTCAGTTTCATTGTAATTATTCTCCGATTACTCTATTGTATTTTTATAACAACATAGTAGAGCATGTGTATTACGTTTAATAGTGTTATATCTTTTAAAATCCGAAAACACACTTACAATTACAATTGTTAGATGTTTTAAACCACAAATATAAAATCATAGATTTATAAAACCTTGCGTGGGACAAGAATATGAAGAAACGTTCAAGTTGTATAATGGAGAAGACTGTGTTGATAAGACCCCAGTTTTTCCAGCTCTAGTCGTGGACCAAGCATATATGTTATATTGTACTACATCAGAATAAAACGATTAAGCCAAAATTAATTTTCAAGCAGTCAAAAAAATAAATTTCGTACATAAATAACAAAACAATATGAACACAAGTTATTAAATAAGTAGACACCACTTTCCTACTCTTATATAAATAGTGAATTGCTTTATCTATAAACAGCGGGGCGTATTTTCAGAATATAAAATAAAAAAAGTACAACAGATACATTAAAATACATATTATTAAGGATAGTATGACATTATCTGGCCAACAACAAGGAGTTTTTAGAAATGTATAAACTGCGCATTCGAATATTGTACCTGTCATAGTAGGCGATACAATACTTAACAGTGGGAGATTCAAAGAATAAATCAGGATATGGAAAAAACCTTTTCGAATTGGGATTTTAGATTCATTTACAACTAATTATCCAATTTTTAAACAACAGCAAAAATGTTTGTGGTCGTCCTTACTTTATTATTGTTTTCTCAATTTCATCACTTAACCATTTATATTATTAACTTAATGGAAAAGATTCATTTTTCAATAATGTATTTATCAAGTACATATTTTGTGTCCAATACAATTTGACTTGTGCTCAGAATTATCTGATGTCAGGGCTTGGTTAATATTTCAAAGTTTAAATAAACTTTAATGTCTTCTTATATGACAATATAAATATATGACCAAGATTAACCTTTAACAAAATAAATTATTATCGTTAAAAAATTAAAATTACTGTTTACTTATAAGAGAGAATAATGATATCCACATTTATATTAATGATAAATAATTTAATAAAAGAGATGATATATTTATAGAAAAGTAAATATTTTGGCAAATGGTATACAAGTAATGAAAAGGAGGAGCATTATATAATTTTTAAGTTAACGTGACACTCATTATAGCAGCCATAGAAGTTGGATGTGATAACACAAATGCAAATGTGGGTTGAAGAAAACACATTATACAATATCTTGAGAAAGCAATAAGTCATTCACTGCAGCGGTCTGTACGCCTTCCGTATTCTTTGAACTAACATGTGAATGTTTATTGCACATTTTCAGACAATCATCGCTTGGGAAGGATTACCCAATCTGCCAGCTGTAATCGCAATCAGTCTCAGTATGCATAAAAGATTTGTATCAAATTCAGCCAATTCGACATAATAACATATCTGTGAAAATTGCGCTGCAACAGCTAGAACCATTAAATCATACCAAATAGTTAACTTTGGCATGTCGAGTTTGTTGCTAATACATTATGTTGATCATCTTGAATGAAAAGTAGTGACTGATACATTTCCTTGTAACAAACTATGGTCGAATGCGCTTTGCAATCAAGTACCAACCATTATGCGGCAATGGACTACAACATTCTTATCGTCCCATCTCATCAAATATCCGTCAAGACACGTTATCGACATTGTTACATAATATTTTACAAAGAATTACCTATTAACAAAACCAAAAAAAGGAAAAAACGTCACAAGGTAATTTTCAAATTCAGGAAAAATATACAGTACCATTTTTCACAACTTAAACAGCTAAAGGTTCTTTACAATAACTTTGCTGAAGAAACTGGGTTTAATTGATTTGTTGTGGAAACTGTTACGTTGACAGAGCTTCCTTGAGCAATTCATCTCACTGTAAAATCATTCAAAGAACTCAGATCTTAAGCGGAAATGAAAATTGAAACATGTAATACAATGATATTTTGTGTTACAACATTTGGTGTTATAACATTTTTATAGATGAACCTGGTACAGTCAAATACGCAATATTTAGCATAAAGCAAAAGTCCTACATTTTGTTTCTTCTACTAACATCAAACTCCATCTTTGTGCCAAACTATTGCATGCGGTTCACGAACAAAATAGTGCTAATATTTATTAGTTTGCTTTTATGCAAGTTTTGGTTTTCGATAATTAAACAATAAAATATATTTATAAATAAATACCCAAATAAACAAAAAACGTTTTTTTTATAAATACAGTTATAAAATTGATAAAATATGAAATGATTGATTGACAAAATGTATTTTATCACATATTCATATTGTAAACGATGCCTCATAGAAACTATATCAGTGTCCTGTTTTCATACGACAGCAACAAAGCTAACAGATGTCTGTTAAGTTGGAGGTACTTTACCTTGTTTGTAGTTTTGCTTCATTCCCCAGCAATGTATCATTGAATTCTCTTATCAGTGTACACAAATGTTTGAAGTAGTTGTAAATTGTCATCTATTCCAAATAAAAACATACAATGATTGTCACCTGCTTCCGAACCCGACAAAAGAAAGTTATCATTGTGACTTGTAACTAGTTAATGTACTATAAAATCCTTCTGAGATTGAGGTCTTGGTAGCGGTTACATTAAATTACCCCCTGTGAAGTGGTAAATACTATGGTTACTTCAGGCGACAGGTTACAGCTTCACTGCATTTTAATGAATCTTTGTCTTTCACTGATAGTATAAGATCGAACACGTATAAATTACTTAATAAAATATTTCTGAAAACTTCAAAACTGAATAAGTAAACATAAAAACTAATAAATGGTGCTATTTTGTGTCACGTAAATTGTTCGGGTCATCGTTGCATGAAGTTTCTTAATGAAATTCTTGCTCTTCTAAATCTATCTCTTTCCCGGTGACCCGACAAAAGCGCTCGCTAACAAATGCGCCCCGACTAAGGCGCCCCTCTTTTGAAAATTTTGTTTAAATTCTTAACAGAAAGCATCATTATTTCTACTATTATTATATTGTTTAAATCCCAAATATTAAAGGACTTTTGAATTTTTATAAAAAAATTGTAAAACTTATATTATTTGGGATTTAAACAATATAATGATAGTATAAATAATAGCGCCCCAATAAAAGCGCCCAATGACTTGTAAAATTGAAACAATAACAAAAGCAACAAAATGCTAAAAAAAGAACAATAAAATGAAAAGAAAAAATTAAAAAAATAACACATTATATTATATTTCCAGATTATATGACAATCGTTTTAGATAATTTATAATATCATTTTGATTATAATTTTCTGTTAATATTTTTATCCGTTTATCTATGCTTACATATTTGTTTTTCTAAGCTTCTGGTCATCGAAATCCGGCTTGAAAACTTTCATATTCTATTTCCATTTGATTCTTTTCTTTTTAAAAATGTTCCACTATTTTAAAAATTGAGCGATGGTTGCACTCCACGGTTTCTTGAAAGGCTCTATGCCAACCTTCAACTAAATTATTTGTACGCGGTAAATCACTATTAACTCTTTCAAACATATTCCAAACGTTTATTGGAAACATTGGTACTACTCTGCGGTTGCGTCTCATTCTTCCAATATAATTATCTTCCAAATAATTAGGGAAGTAGTCACAATATTCAAGAACTTCTATTAAAGTGGATGGAAAATTTCTTGATGAAGAACAAATTGTCCATTTTTTGTACCATGTAGCTTCAATTTGTAATTTTTTTATATTGTATTGTGCACCACATTTTTTAAGTGTTCACAAAATGTCGTTTTGTCTAATTTTATAATGTTTCTAAATAAAATATTTTTCTCGTTAAAAAGTTTTTTTTGACTCTCAAAATTAATTCATTTAGGAATTAGTTTAGTTAAGAATTTAAACAAAAATTTTAAAAAGTGGGTGATTTTGTCAGGGCGCTTTTGTCGGGGTACCCTCTTTCCCAATCGCTAAAAGCGTTATTAAGCTAATTTAATGCAACACTTCATTCTATGAATTTTGTTTCAGTAGTTTGGTTTATAACTAGTTTAGCAAAATTTATTTGTCTTGTTTTTCAGTGAGTCGATTTGTTAATGAGGCTCTGAAATCGTCACAGTTTCAGAATCTATTAATTCAACTAAGTTTCTTTCAGTAAATGACTCTAAGGACTTGTTATTAGCAAAATATTTTATATTTGCTTATCATTACTATAGATTTGTTGTATAATTGATTGAAGAGGTACCCTAATAATTTTTACAAAAAAATAGTTATATATAATATTAATTGAATAAGAACGCAATAATTTTAGTTTCTATTGAATTTTATTATACTTTGCACTGATTTTAGGAAATAAAATAAATCAACTTTTGAAACATAAAGTAATCCCCCATAGTGGAGAAGAAGTATCAAAATGAAAAGCCCCTTTACCAGAAAAAAAAATCATATTTCATACTAAACATACATTAATAATTTTCGTCATCATTTCCATACAAAATTTCCACACAAAATTGCAAATTATATCAAATAAACAAACAAACAAATACGACAATGTCGTGTGAGAAAAAAAGTCCAGAAATAGAATGACAGATGGGAGAAAAAGAAGAGTAGGAGAAAGACATGAAGATAAAAAATTACTAAACAGTGGGCCTTCTGTGTCACGGGTCATTCAGGCCTCACTGGCTTGAACGTGATTGAACGCGAATCGATGACTGAAATGAAGCTGTGTTTAATAGTGCAAACAAATTAATTCATGATTATTTCACATATCATTTTTGATTCATCATTTTGACACAGCGGAATTTTTACATTATCATCATTGGTTAATCAGCTTTAAATTGACGGTTACCAGATTCATTTCAACAACAATTAAAATTGACGTTATCAAATTTTTATTAGAATTAATTATTATAAATAAATTAATTGTTTTGCTTCCATAATAATAAAAATTTATATAACAACAGACAAATTAAAACAACTTACATCATGAATTAATTTTTTGATTTCTTCAGTTGTCGATAGATCTATTGGTCTGAAACCTTTGTCATTTCTTTTGAAAAGATCGGCACCGTATTTCAGTAATAATTTTACAACTTCGGAACAATTGTTCTTGACGGCATCGTGAAGAGCTGTATCTCCCTGAAGCCCACAACAATTGACATCCGCACCATGTTGCAATAAGTAACTCGTTATATGAGGATAGTTTCTTATAGAACATTCATGAAGAGCGGTCCAGCCGGCATAGTCTTGTTCATTTACATTTGCTCCTTCTGCTATTAGAGTCTTTATGGAATTTAGATCACCCTTTTTAGCCATCTGAATCAGCATAGTTTCCCCCGCTCCATTTCGTTTGTGTAATTTCTTATCCGATCCTATGAGGTTAGATAAAAGTGATGAAGTTGACACAGTTGTACTAATGCTGTAAGACAAGCCTTCACTTGTGTGGCATACCGAATTGAATAAATTCTCGGTTGTTTCTAGTAGCATTAAACTCTTAATTTTATTTATTTTGCCAATATCAATTTTCATTACGCTAAAATTTAAATACAAAAAAAACTATTTGGTACAAAATTTTTGTTTCCTTTCCTAGCCGATTTAGTTGATAATCAGGTTTGAAACAATTTGAATATTATTATTTTGTCATTCCAATAATCAGGAATATAATTTTTCATGTTTAAAAATCAATAATAATAATTAAAATATATTAACTTAATATGATAGCAAAATGATCGTATCTATTGAAACTACATAGACATAACAAATGAGAAGTAAAATTATAATAGTTTTTTTTCAAAAATAAGGATCTAAAAGAACTTCGTTCCAAACTTTTAACCAAGTCATTTTCCTCAAATAAAGTGCTCAGATATAATTACTCAAGAACATATCTGAAACCTTAACCCCTGTAATATTATTGTATCAACTTGAAAACGAGAAATTATAAAAAATTGCAATAAAGTGTGAAGAAAGTGCTTAAAAGAAACATTATATTTTTGTGGAAAAGTTCAGTTTCAATGTCTTATTTTTTATTATTTTACATTGAAAACATTTTACTAAAAAAAATTTTTTACAAATGGAAATTCTCAAACTAAAATTTTTATGTTTCATATAAATAAATTTCTGTCTATGTTATTTATTTTTCGCCATGAGATTGTAATTTTTATTTAAAACGAAAGACTGAAGTTTTACTTTCAGTGAATAACATATCAATATAAGTCATTAAAAATCATTAATTCAATGTTTGAATGTATAGTGATAATATATTTTGAATAATAAATATTAATTATTATAATTCTCTTTTTTCTCACATCAAAAAAATTGTTCAAATTCTCAAAATTCTTACGAAATAAATAAAAAATGATGTAATGCAAAAGAATATTATTTTAAAGACATTTTAGCTTATTGATATTTATAAAAGTTAAGATACTCCGCAACGAAACTATTCATTTTTACAAAACAAACATCACACATATGAAAAAACTGAAAAATAATTAGATAAAAGTACAAAACACTTAAGCCTGAAACTTGATTATTTATTTTCTTCGTGAAAATTAAACAAAACTCAGCTTGAACATATAATGTATTCTAATTAATATTTTTCACAAATAAATAAATAAATACTGTAAGAATTCCACGAGCATTTGTTTATACAGGTTACCATGAATAAAATTATTATTATTTTGTATTAAAGTTAAATAGGAGTGTGTTTGCACTTGAAGAGGATGAAGACAACACTTTGATATTTAGATTTATAATTAATACATCTATATCTATAATACTATAATTGTGAGGAATATTTTTGAATGGTGTTTATTGTGTGTTGTTTGGTATGTTGTTTTAGGACTGTGTTTCTCCCACCCAGATGAAAGATTGATATTTTAAATATTTTAAAACATCAGATTATTTAATCAATTATAAAAATTTAAACAACCAATTTTAAAATTAAATTAATATTTCATAAATAATATTTTAATAATAATTTTCATAAAATAAATAAAATTTATTTTTAATTTAAAGTATAAATTATTTTTGTAATAATTAAATGGCAATTTAAATTTGTTCGAATAATAAGACGTTAAAGAATATTAGTAAAAAAATTATCAATCAAGAACGATGACGAACTACTCAAGTTTTTCGGAGAATTATTCTAGTGGCAATTCAAATTGTTATGCAAATAAATGTAATGAAAACTTAATTAATGTTCTTAATATGGCGACTACCCCAGGACGTGGTCGTCATTTACCTGTCAATAAATGATAAATATTTTTATTAAAATAAACAACTTTTAAAAATCAATATAAATAAGAATAATTAAGTTGACAGTTAAATTAATTTTGATAATTAAATAAAAACGGATTTCTTTTATTAATAAAACAGAAGATATTATGGCCAAATATCAAAAGGTAAGCACTTTATATTAACCAGTTATATGTACCTTATCAAGTATGAGTACAAGGGTTTAAGAGCGAAATACTTTCTAAAATAAGTTTTATATAATATCAATGAATTATACATAAACCATAAAACGATACTAATTTAGTAGCTTAAATTGTCTGAAAAATATTTGTTATTTTTTCAAAACTATATTTAAAATTTTTTTAATTTATTATTAAATAAACTTATTTAATTTTAAAATTAAATTAAATTTTGTTTTCAATTTCCATATACCTTATGACAGAAAATCTAAATTCATATTCATCTTCTGAAATTGGTAAAATCTATGAGAATTGTGTATCAGTTGCTTCAAATCGCTAAACCTGGCGGTACATACAAAGCAATTGAGTACAATTAATACATTTTCTGAACTTATCTGATATTAAATAAAACATTAATGATTTAATATTTTCAACCTCTATAGTGATTATTTATTAATTATAATTATATTTTTCACAATTTTTAAAGTTAAAAAAATATTTCATCAACTAAAACTGCAAATTTTTACGATGAAAAAATAAAGTGCTCTATAGCCTCAGTATTGACTGTTCTACATTTCTATATCAAATACTTAAATTTTCATTTATTTTTTTTGTTATAGTCTAAATATCATAGAATATTAAAAAGTAATTATCTATTTCAGAAAAAACTTACTTAAGTTATTTTAATTTTTTTTATTTTGTAACCAGTAAATATATTTTGGTTTGACAAGAAAGTATTCGGTTTCCACAAAGAATATTGTAATTGCTATGAAAGATTTTTAATAGGAAAGATGTTGAAGTTCCTAAATTGCATGACAGACAACACGTATCAGAATATTTTTAACAAATTCCGTTCTTGTTATTTTTCACTCAAAGATCTGATCGATCTACTAAAGTTGATGTTGACCAAATCAAACCAATATGTGAAGAGGATCATCGTATAAACTGTTCGAGAATCCATTGGATTCGGTAAGAAGCTCGATATTTTGATTTTGTATGAATCGATAAAATTGACCATCAATAGTAGTCATTCCAAAACTATCAAGGTCTAAGCATTATGTTCCATCGAAAGATAAATCTCATAAAAAGGTCATACTGTCGATTTGATGGAACTACAAAGGTATCGTGTATTTTAAGCTGCTTCAAAGAAACTAGACCATATATTTACGGTCAACAACTAATAAAACTGAAATTAAAACTTATCTTTTCAATAAAATGAGTTTTATAAAACTCCAAATCCAAAATAACTTTTTTGTCAATCCAATAGTTATTTTTTGATTATTAGTTAGTTTTCATGGAAGCAAAAGTATTCGAAATCCGAAAAAAAATATTTTGAGACATGTAAAACATTTAAGAGTTATTTATATTTCGAGTCGGCCCATGGCATATATGTAACGGCGATTTCTTTCAGTCTTTTCTTTTGTCTAAGGCAGGGTTGGCCAACTCAAATGATCTTACGAGCACTTTGAAAAATCATCTTAACTCCGTGGGCCGTATTTAAAATTTTATATCTTCATATTAGACTTTAACCCACTATGGACATTTTTTGGAGTGAAAAAATGAAATATAATGAGTTATTATTATTGTGTTTACTAATATTACATATTAACATAGATAATATAATAATAATGATTCATTGTAAAGAAATATATAAATATAAATTAAATTAAACAATGATGTCAAAAAATAATATTTGTATTTTTTTCTCCATTCTTTAACTTAGCTCTTGCAAATCGATTTCTATTTTGGTATTTGCACATCGTATTTGGGCCTTGATGTTAGCGTCCGTTATGTTTGACCGTGTTTTGTGTCTAGCCAATTTCATTTTCTAAAAAAACGTTTCCCGAGTGAAAGTTGAATAAAAGCCCTAAAAACTTTTTGTGCAAGATTTCTCAACGTCGGCGGGTTCGCCACCACTGGTCTAAGGTACCGTTACAATTAAATGTTAAAGAAATATAAGAAACATTTCTGCCAGTTAAGTAAGAAAAATATAAATTTAAAAATAATTTTAAACTTTTAAATTTGAGGAATTTAATCAAGATTGACTCTTATAATATAAATATTTCTAAAATACAGATGGATATCTAAATAATCCAAACGGAATATCTGGTTGTAAAGAACAATAAATCGAATAATAAAAACAAGTTATTTTTAGCCAGCATAGAAACTGTGTCATATGACATTAATTAATTCTCGGGACAGACATTGGCATAAACGAAAGGAAATCAGGACAATAATAAAATATTTCAATTATCTAAATATAAAACCAGATAAATAAATCCTTATTGTTATATTTTTACTATTATTAGATATTTTTAAAATTTAATTCTAATTTATCTTAAAAATAATTTTTACAAAAAATAGACAGAAAAAATAAGAGAAAATCTTACTGAAATATTTAATTAGCAAACAAACATTTTTGACAAAAATTATTTATTTATAAAACTCGAAATACTTTAATAATTTACAATCATATACCAAAAATTAAAAAAAGCTGATTGATTGAAAGAAGCTGCAGATGATTCCAACAGTCATAAAGGTGCTGGTATAGAATTTAATTGATTAACAAAACTGCCGACTGTGTCTGACAAAAGCAAAAAGTTATGTTATGTGTGATCAAAAAAATTATAAAAGCTAAATAAACACTCAAGTCAAAAAAAATAATTCACGGTTCTTATATATTTCTTAACGCAAACAAAATGAATTTTAAAATTAAATTATGCAGCAATTATCACATGAGAGAAAAAAGAAGCTGTAAATTTTAAAATCCGAAAAATAAATTTAATTGATTCCATATTCCTTATGATATCTTCTAAAAAGATAGACGCGGTTAACACAGTGGATCAAAAGTAAGCAGTTAATCATTTCTTTAAACGATGAACAACTGTCGGACAAGCTTCAATTATTGAAGACGGTCAAGAGGAAAGTTGTTTAAGAAAGACTGTCGAGCTTGAAATGGACAACATAAATTAATTTCGATAAAAATTTAACAGCTGTTTTCAATTATATTTCAATTAAATTTATATCTTATATATCGTATACATATTTGAAAAATAAATTTGTTAAAGCTTTTTTAAGAAATTGATTATTGTATATATTTGAGGATTCTTTTCCCATCATCAACAATTATATTTATTAGTTATAATGTCAATTTTTTAAAAAGTTAGTTTAAAAGGGTAAAATTATTTATTTATTTATCTTAATTTAAGATATTATTGAATAATAATGGCTAAATATTTAAAAGATTTAAATTAAAGATTTGAAACGGCTTTACTTTGTCAATTTTAAATGTTTATTAATGAGTTGTAGTGTCTTAATAATAATGACTTACAAAACTGCCACTCAGTGTATTATGAGGAAAAATATATAGGTATGGTAAGGGGTTTAGTTCACAGAGTTTGGAGCTTGTATTCTAATTTTGAAACTGCAAATCACGGTTTAAATATTCTTTGAAGATGCTTGAGAGATAACATGTATACGAACAAACAGATAGGTTATAATATTAAGGTTACATTGAACAAATTATGTACACAAACACGGGTTAAGAAAGACCTAAACGAAGAAAACATTGAAGAGCACAAACAAATAATCAAAATATCACATTCTGGAGGATTAATAGTATTTATTAAGAGTATTTGCAAGAATATAAGTAGTGTCAATGTGGTTTCAATGACATCTAAAGTTCAAAGTTTCCTCTCAAATAAATCGAAAACAATTTGTGAATTGCAAACTAATCTGGTTTATATATTTGATTGTCCCGGGTGTAATCTCTTCTGTTTCAAAGGACGAGTTATCTGTTTTACAGAAGGACTTTGATTTACATGATGAGAAACAGATCCATGGATGATTATTAATAAGACACTGCAACTCATAAAAAAACATTCAAAATAGACAAAGTAAAGCAGTTTCAAATCTTCAAATCTTTAATTGAAATTTAAAAAACATTTTGCCATTTTTTATCCAATAATACCTCTAATTAAAATAAATAAACAGATAAATTATCCCTTTATAACTAACTTTATTTAAAATTAGCATTATAACTAACAAATATAATTATTGAT
>MQRK01235249.1:8754-21669 GCA_001938485.1 Girardia tigrina
TTCTTGTCCTATTGTGTCTTCCTGATCGAATTAAGGAGTTTATGTATGTTTCCCTCGATACAGTAGGATCTCTGTGATTGATGCGGTTAATGAAATCTCCATATACCGCATCATCCCCAAATAGCCACTGCATGTCCACTCGAAGACATTCCGAAATTGATTGCTTCTTTCTCCCACTGATCAAACATTTTATAAAATTATTTAAAGTTACAAAGTAATTACAAAATTACTACTTTAATAAATTTAATAAAATATTAGATTAAAACAAAAATATTATTTATTACATTTAATTAAATATGAAAATTTAATTAGATATGGAAATAAGGTTTCTGTACACATTACTCTGAACATTTATGTGGCTTCCTCAAGGGAGCAATTCATTTAGGCGCCGCCATTTGGGCGCCGTGATAAAATGTTCCTTTTGGCGACGCAATAAAGTGTATTAAAGTAATACTTTTATTTTTAATCTAATAAATTTGTTTAAATCAAATATTTAATTAAATCGAAAAATGTAATAAATTATTGTTTTTATCAAATATTTAATTAAATGTAATAAATAATATTTTTGTTTAAACTAATATTTTATTAAATTTATTAAAGTAGTAATTTTGTAATTACTTTGTAACTTTAAATAATTTTATAAAATGTTTGATAAATATAAAAATATTACTTTAATAAATTTAATAAAATATTAGATTAAAACAAACATATTAATTTATCAACATTTAATTAAATATTTTATTTAAACAAATTTGTTACTTCTTTTATTACAGAAATTACGTGTACGACTCGCCCAAGTAGGGAAAGCGCGAAAGTCAAACTACACGTTGTGCAACACATGACCATCTGCGTCCAAGTTAAGTAAATATTTTATGATATTTATACATTACATTTATCAAAATACTTGATTAAAAATAAAAGTAAAACTTTAATACACTTTATTGCGGCGCTCACATGAACATTTTATCATGGCACCCAAATGATGCGTACCCCTTCCTCAACGGTGAGTAAAATATACTTAAGCAAAAATGTGTAAGTTGAAATATATTTTGGAAAAGAAGTAAATACTATTTTAGTTTATTTAATCTTATTTAGTAAAGTATAATTACTAAGGAATTAATATATTTTTCTTTTTAAGCTTAATTAAGTATTATTATTTTTGAAACTTATGATTATTTCTTACTTCGGTAATGTTTAGACTTAATTAATTTTTTATGTAATATTATGGATTAATTTTTCCGCAAGATTTTTTTCAAATAAATAATTTTGGCAAAATGATTTTAGGTTAAGTTAGTTCGACAAAAGAAGGAGAATTGATTTTCGACCAAGCTATTAAACATCTAAAATGGTTAATTTCAAAATATCTTTCACCTTTTCTTTTGTACTGTAATACTATGTGTCCTAAAAAGGTTCAGAGTGATTAGTACGGTTTGTTGCTAGTGTCCAAATCACAACCCATATGGATAATATTTCGTGGTTTTTTGCTTTGACGTTTATATTATTAGTTAATTTCAAAATATCTTTCACCTTTTCTTTTGTACTGTAATACTATGTGTCCTAAAAAGGTTCAGAGTGATTAGTACGGTTTGTTGCTAGTGTCCAAATCACAACCCATATGGATAATATTTCGTGGTTTTTTGCTTTGACGTTTATATTATTAGTTAATTGTAATCCACACATTGTAATGTTTCACTCCTGTCTTGAATTTTTCTGTACTTCATCACTCCGTTGTTCATGTGTTTTAGTAAATTGATTCGTCTGTCCGAATAAATTCTTTCTACAATCCAGATATTTCAGAGTGAATGATAAACGTAAATAAATTTAAATAAAATTGAAATTGGAATTTTGTGTTCCAATTTCAATGTATTAAATTTATCTATAAAAATATATACGTTAAAAGAAAAGTCAAAAAATTACAATACAATTACAATTATTCCTGCTTATGCTTCTATGGGATGCAGGATGTCATTAAAAGTGCATATGCTTCATTCCCATATGGACTTTTTGCCGAAAACCTTGGTGCAGTGTCAGATGAGCAAGTTGAAAGATTCCATCAAGACATCACTTCGATGGAGCAACATCAGCAAGGCTTCTGGAAATCAGGAATGTTGACCGACTATTGCTGGATGTTGTACTGAGACGATCCAGAGGCAAAGCACCAGAAACAATCCACTTCGCGTTTTTAATATACAGTAGGGGACATATTATTATAACCACCTGATATTTTCATGCTTTTTTATTGTAACCTCCGTATTTTCTCATGTTTTGATGAAACGATTTTTGAATGCCAATCAGCAACAAGGAGACGTGTCTGGCAAACACCAGGAAGTCAACCAGTGGTGCGTGAAGCCGTCAAACACCCAACCAAAATCATGTTTTGGGGTATTATCAGTTCAAAAGGTCATGGACATTTGCATATTGTCGATGGTATGATGGAAAAAAATCAATACATGAATGTTTTGTGCAAACGGATGCTACCTCAACTGCTGGAATGGTTTGGTTAAACTGAAAACTGTGTTTTCATGCATGATTCAGCTCCATGCCACAAGGTTAGGGTGGTGACTCAATTTTTGGAGACCAACCATATCAATGTCCTTCCTTGGCCTGGGAATTCTCCTGACTTAAACCCCATAGAAAACATATTGGGTATTATGTAGGAGAAACTCAGTCAAATTACTCATACAACAAAGGATCAGCTTATTTCGAGCGTCCTGCGCAATTGGTTTCGTTATAATGAATGTCAGCAGAAGCTTCAAAACTCTATTGATAGCATGCCTAGACGTCTCCAGACAGTAGTAAACGCTAAAGGAGGACAAACAAAATATTAAATTGTTTAATTTATCATTTATTGAACTCACTTTACTTATTCTATGAACAATAAAACATTTGTAATCAGGTATGTACATATTTAAATTTTGCATTCTGGAATACAACATGTATTTCTTACCTTTTTGATTTTCTTATATTTTGATAATTTTCTAATAGAATTGTGGTAATTTTTCAGTATAAGGTTTAAAAGTTGTCACATTTTCTGATGGGGTGATAAAACAAACACAGAAAGTATCAAAACTATGACTGCATTTGCTAATAACGTTATAAATAATGAGAAAACCTAAAAAAAACATGAAAATATCAGGTGGTTATAATAATGTGCCCCTTACTGTACATTTCTTACTATAATAAAATTTTTGACTGTCAACCTGTGTTATTATGTGAACTAAACAAACACTATGTTTGAGATTATAAATTATTTAAAAGTACAATGTGCCTGTAAAAGATGGGACCCGATTTAGAAAAACTGATTTCAGATTCGTAGTCTAAGCTGAAAATATTTCCGCGATTTGAAAGTCTACCTTTGTCGCGCTGGCGGCAATGAGTTGAGCTCTGCAAGGAAAGTCAACTAGGTGCTGGTGCCTGCTTGTTGTTAGGCAGTGTCATCTCTTAGGATTTCTTCGTTGGAGATGTACAAAAAGTGCTGGTTGTAGTACTTCGCACACATCTCGATGTTTCGCCTAGCTGTTCTAGTGGCATATGATGCGATGTCGTCGTCATTCCACCCAATGGCGGTGAGGAGGAAGTTGTTGGTAGGGTGCCATCGGCCAAGGCTGCCCACAACAAATGGGAAGATTGTGACCTCTGATTTTCCATGTGATTGGATGAGGTCTAGTTGGGTTGTAAGCTTGATGAAAAAAAAATAATTATTTTTTGTCGACCTGTGTAATCATCAAAACTATCACCCCCAAAAAAAAACAATGAAAGAAATTGTTAAAATTCGAAATTGTAATTGTCAGAATATTGAAACAATTGCAAAAGATTTTGTGGAAGTGTGCTGTAAAATCGTTCAGAATACGCTCCTAATTACAGGATTGCAGAGACTGAAAGTGTTGATTTTGCTGAACAATTTCCAGTTGACGCTTAAGGAGAATTATTTGTATTTTTTGTATTTATCGAATAGCGTGACAACTGGATTTGGCGAATTGAATTTGTTACCCGAACCCTAACCCTAACATCAAGCAAATTTTACGGACTGAAAGAGCTCGATATGTTCGATTTTCCGAGAATTTCTTTGAGGATTATTCGTCCGGAACAACTCAACAATTACCGTGAGTTACGACAATTAATCTGTCAAAAAATCAAATCCGATGTTTATTTTCCGACACGTTTCGTTTATTGTCCTGATAAGCGACACTTGATTTGAGTTTCAATGAGTTGAGTATAATTTCCAATGATGTTTTAGATAATTTACCGAGTCTATTAATTTACACAAAGATTGGCTGAGGAAGGATAAGAATCATCTTCCCGCACACAAGTAAGAAAGTGATTATAATTACTTAAAGAAAATAATCACTGAATCCCAGGATTCTGATAGTCCTATCCTGGGATTACAATCCCAAAAAAAATCCAGGATAGCGGGATTGAATACCCTAGATATGATATTTTCCCATTATTAATTTCTCAACGACACGGGGTACCCCGCTGATATCACAGTGCCACAACTATCCAGCTGCCCGACCAACTCTGAGACCATTAGCAAACTATCTAAGATAATTAATTTAAAGCAGAAAACGCATACAGTGGAAGCCGCTTAAGTGTGGCCGCCGTCTATTGGAGCCAAAATGTATAAGAACGGATCAAATGCATGCTTTTCCATTATGTAATAGCCGCTTACAGTGGCCAATGCGCCGCTTACAATGGCTAGTAAGGTTGTGCGCAACCTGTGGGACAAGAGAGTTTGAGTGTTGCCATATCATGTAGTGCGTGCCCATATGCGTGCGGGTGATTAAGTGGTCTCCTACGGTCGTTTGTGTGTGAAGGTGGGGGTATCGATTTATATAATTTAATTTTTATATAATATAATCAATTTATTTAATTTCATATTTAAATTTACTTTAAATATTTTTGTTTACCTATTGTATAATATTAAAAATAATTTCTCTTCTCTTTACACAATTGAACCTAATGAATGAGCAAGAGACTAGCCACGTCATTTAACAGCATCATGTGTAGCAAACGCCCTTGAGAAGAAAATCAATTTGCTGAACAAGTTGAAGGCGCTTCCATCTGGCAAATCGCAACGAGAACTTGCTGATGAACTGCAGGTTCCTCGAGCAACTCTGCAAAAACTGGTTGCGAATGAGCCCACTCTACGGAAAGAGGCTGAAAATCTCACGACGAACGATATGCAGCTAGTAAAGAAGAAGAGAAACCGTACAGGAAAGGACTTGGAAGTGAAAGAAAGTCTTCTTATCTGGTTTGAAAAGGCGAAAGAGAAAAATCTACCTGTGACACGTCCGATATTGAGTGAGAAGGCTGAGGCACTTGCAAGGAGACTTGGCAAACTCGACTTCAAAGCTACGGATGGCTGGCTTAATCGCTGGTAGGTCAGAAACAACATTGTCTTCAAGAGAGCGCACGGAGAAGCTCAAAGTGCAAACATCATCGGTGCATCATCGTGGCGCGCATCAACGATTCCAAATTTTCTGTCGGAATACCGGCCAGAAGAGATTTACAACGCAGATGAGACTGGTCTGTACTACCGCGCTACTCCTGACGGCTCTCTAGTATTCCGTAAAGCTGCTCTCAGTGGTAGCAAAAAAGCAATGGAACGATTGACAGTCCTTGTGTGTGCCAACATGAGCGGCTCAGACAGATGCAAGCTGCTTGTCATTGGCAAAGCTAAGCAACCGCGCTGTAGAAGAATCTGGATAAAGGAGCCTTGCCTGTGAATTACGATGCCAATAAAACTGCATGGATGACCTCTGAGCTTTTCACGCACTGGGTTCATAAATGGGATCGCCGACTGGTGAGAACTGGACGAAGTATCCTTCTTTTGGTGGATAACGCCCCATGCCATCAAATGGTTCCGGAATTGCAGGCCATCAAATTGCAGTTTCTTCCAACAAACACCACGGCGCTGATATAGCGCCGTGATACAAATGCGCTCTTGAAGTCCTTGTATGAGACTGAACGACTTCTTCTGCGTCATGGAAGATTCGACGCCTGCGGGAATCTGCACAAAGTCATCAGCAGTGTAAAAGAAGTTCGTGACCTATGCCTGGTTCAAACGGACATTCGCAGTTTTATATATCAGTAGTTCTACTATACTATACAGTACTTTTATTACACGCCTGTAATACATGTTCAGATGTTCTTAGTAATGCTTTGAGTTGCAGGTAGTACTTCGGATATTGTGGCCAGCCGGTTATTGTGGCCAAAATGGTTCAGACAGATGGTGCCACTATAAGCGGCTTCCACTGTATTATCTAATATTATATCCCTAAAAATATTTTTCGTCGTACGCACCTGCAAGGAACAAATTAAAATTGCTAAATAAAAACGTAAAAGTTTCATGAAAATCAAAAAAAGAAGTTAATCACACTTGAAAAGTTATTTTTTTATTTTTATTATATGAGTTTGATAATTTAAATAAAATGTTTTTTCAAGCAATTTTAAAAAAATACAAAAAAAGAAAGTTACTATCATTATTCGCATATTAACTGCAATTATAATTATTATAAAATTTTCATTTTAATAAAAATCTTATACCAAAGTTTTGATTTTGATTTTATATTCTTATACAATTTAATTGTAATAAATTTTAATTTTTATTCTGAAGTTTCAGTAATAAAATTCTTATTTTCAATTTTTAATTTAAAATATTTTCAACCTTAAAATTTACTAATGTTTTAATTTATTAAACGTAATTTTTACTCTAAAATTTCTTCCGCTACACTTAAATGCATGAAATATTTTTAAATATTATAAAAATTCCCTTGGTAGATTGTAAAAATTAAAATTCAAATATGCATGTGAGATCCTCAAAATCCTAACAATAATATTTGTTCTTGATTATTAATGGTTTGTATATAAATGCTGGTGTTGTAAATAAATTTATCTTACAAATATACTTCAATCCTAAACTTGTTGGGTCAATTTTGATCCCACGAGCATAAGTTAAAGTATATTATATTTTCTGTCGAAAGAAGGGTTAACAGAGTTTTATTATTTAAAATTTAAATTTTCTTTGATAAAAAATAGTAGTTCAAAATGACATTAAATTATTTTTTATTATTTTTTCTAGAATTAAAGCACAAAGGAAATCTTTTTACTCTTTTTATTCATTGCCCAATAACTGCATTTTGTGTAATTTGCAACGTATCACAATTGAGTACTAAAGCTTGGGATCGAGCTCATGTTTATCTCGATCAGTTTATGGTAGAAAGTGGTAAAATATTACTACGTTGTAAAAATTTAGGTAAATAATGGATATATTTTCTGTATTTGAATTGTAATAATATAATTCTAGATTACTCATATCTACAATTTTATTCCGATGACTTTCTTCGTATTCTTATTTTAAGATACTGTTTTTGTTATGTGGTATTGAAAATGCATCAAGATTTTCAAGGTCCGAAATTTTATCCAGTGTCTTATCCACAATTACCAGAACTCGATTTATACAATCATTCTTCGTTGCAAAAGAAGATCTATGAAATCGCCGCTCTTATGGATTGTTGGCATCAATTTAGTTCAGGTTTATTTTGCTCATTTTATTCTGATATAATTAGTCAAATGATTTTTTAACGACCATAATAATTAATAATTATCAATTTACTAGTTGGAAGAAACCTTTCCCAAAAATGGAAATGGATTTTATATTTCTTAATTTATAAAGTAATAAAAACAATTTTTGTTATTTTAGTTTTAAGTTGTAATATGTATTATTACCGGTAATTCAAAATTTTTAAATTTAAAATAAAAAGTTTGAATGCCATTTATACATTGGCCTTCAATAATAAAATATACACAATATGTTATCCAATTCAGTGTATTTAAAATTAAATATATGTGAAACGATGATTTTCTTTGAAATTTAAAGGATTTAGAACCAATGTTAATATTTTCAATTATCAAAGTTTTAATTTTTTGACACTTAAACGTTCTATCATTATATTTTGAAAAATGTTTTATAAAAATAATTTTATATCAAGCTATCTTTAGCCAATAGCTTATTAAAATCTTTTTTATTTTATTTCTAATTTCATTTATTAAATTCTTACTTATAGATTACAAACTTTCTCAGTGTGTATATCGTCATATTATCGTCATATCAATTCCATTCACGCAATCAAACCATTGGCAGCTATCAATTGCCATTTGAGAAAACGATATGTTTTCTCTTTAGTTACGTACTTTCCGAGGTAACGGAGATATATGATAAAGATGACAAGTGACAGCCAACAAATTGCACCGATGATATTTTGAATTGTTTTGGGTTTAATGTGAACATTAAAATTGAGTTGATTGCATTGAGTGTGAGAAGTTTCATCTCAAAAATTAACATTAATAATTAACAATGTCAAGTCCATTTATCGGCAAAGACAAATAAAACATTACATTAGTGGAGACAATCTAGCATCCCTAAAGATTACAATTATGGAAGCACTTTACATAATTGCATAAGCTTGGAAAGATTTAAAGATTACAACAATTATAAACTGTTGGAAACACTGTGGAATTTTGCTATCAGAAACTTAACCTGATCAGCCACAACAAACAACCAATGAACAAATTAAGGAAAGTTGTGATAATATATTTTAGTCTTGCAACAATTTGCTAATTCCTTTAACCAGCCATTTCAGTCTACCAAAGGTACAAACAAAGCTGTTGATGAGTTAGTTGCAATTGATGGAACTGTAACCTGTGATGCTGAAATTAATGACCAGAAAATTGTTAAGCTGGTTTCACCCACTAATGATGAACTTGATTATGAAGTCAGCTCCATTAATCCAATCTCTCCTGCTCCAATTTTCATAAATTAAGCCACCATTTCTGCACAAACTTTACAACAATTTTTGGAAGAAAATAACTTTTCCATGTAGCAAATCTCTTTCTTGCGGGAAACCCTTAATACTTTATACTCTTCAAGAACGTAAGAAAATTTAAACATGCATAACTGATTTTTTTAAAATAACATATTGATAAAATTTTAACGTTTGTAACTATTTTATTGTATGTGTGAATCTATTTTTGTATCATATAAATTTCTGTATATCTGTTTAATAAATACATATTCAGTTAAATTTAAATGCATTTTCCATTTACGGAAATCAATATCAAAAATGACGATAAGCATAAGTATGTGAGTACATACCGTTTTAGTATCGCCCTTTTGGTCCTTGTCCGTTTTGGTCCCAGCCATTTTGATACCACCGTTTTGGTCCTTGGTAAATTTACTTATAAAATTTTTTGTAGTAGTAAGTATGATCATTAAGAAAATTTATTTTCTTTAAATTAGGTAGTAGTAAATAAATAAAAAAGATTTTTTTTATTTTTCAAATTTTTTATTAATATTTAAAAAATGTATATAACAATAAAAAGTAAGAATTAAAAGCTACATAAAAATTTATATTTATAGTTTATTTTTTATTTTTATTCCATCAAAAAATTATTAGCAATACCTCTTAGAATACTCATCCAAAGTTCGATTGTTTGCTTCTCTCACTATTGAGAAAATTCTCTTATCACACAGTCCATATTTTCTTCTCTTATTTGGTAGCAATTCTCCCATAGCATATTTTTCATAAGCATGATCTCGTCCTGATTGAATTCGTCGAATTCCATCAATAAATTTCCAAATTGTTGGGTGATCTGCTCCAAATTCAATTAGAATTTTTCTATGACATGCTTCTACATAGTTATTTGTTCTATCATCACCATTAAGTGTTCGTTCAAAGACATACCTAATTTCAGGCGGAAATAATGCACGTTGACAAGCTCCTCTTCGATTGAAACGACCCAAATATTTGTCTTCAAAATAATGAAGTATTATTTGCAGTTCATCGGGTAAATTTGCTGTAAGAGATTCAAAAGCGTTGTCTAATTACATTATTGGGACAAAAGCTAAAGTAGCAATTATCCTTAAAGCCAGTGCAAACTATGAATCGTTATTATATCTTTGAGTCATTCATTCTCTTCTCATCTTTTTTTTTATATTTTGTACCAAATGAAAAAAGTATCCAAAAATACTTGCTTCTGCAAAGTTGTTTTCAATTGCATTTAATGCTGCTTTTTCATAGTCTATTGATATTGAGTTGGGTTTGAAATTCGACCATATTTGTTTAATAGCTTCAAACATGCTATTGTAAGGGTTTTCAGTTTTATCAGGAAGAATCGCATAAAGCACTGGTACGATAAATCCACCTCTTTCAAGCATAATCAAATATACTTTACTGAAAAGCAGAGGAGCAATACGAAAATTTTCATCGTCATAAATTTTCTTCATCAAATGAGACCAAGTGCCATAAGAAGCTCTTCCGAAAATTAGAATTCGATTAGGATCACCTTCTCCAGAATCATGCAAAAGAAATTGTTCATCATCAGCTTGACGAAGTTTATAAGTTTTAAATTCATTAGGAATAAGTAGATCTTGTAAGTTTGCTGGTAAAGCTGGTTCATCTTAAATAAGATGTCTTTGTCGGCGTATTGTCTTCTTCGTTGCATCTGCTAAAGGTAACTTTGCCTTCACATCGCTTTGGTAAAACTTCCATAACTGTATTTATTATTGCATTATTTATTTCTGTATTGCCTCTTGTTTATGCATTGATTACCAATAAAACTCAAATTACACTCGTATGTTTGAAGAGCTTTTAAGACAACAACCAAATTTAAATCCACAAACTATTATGATGGATTTTGAAAAAAGAGCAATGAACGCTGTTTCCACTGCATTTTGCAATGCTACTGATAAATACTGTTTTTTCATCGGAACCAATCAATTTGCAAAAAAATAAAAGAAACATCAAATCTTCCGGATCTCTATTCAAACAATGATGAAATTAGAACCATTCTGAAATGACTGATGGCCTTAACGTTTGTTCCTGTGCATGATGTTATCACTGCCTTTTTGGCTTTACTTGATCTTTCTAATGATTATCCAGAACTCGATGATGCCTTTGCATATTTTGAGGATACATATATTGGCCGTGGTCGTGGAGAACGAAGATTACGTCCTCGATATTCAATTCAGTTTTGGAATGTATATGACCGCATTATTTCTCATCTACCATGCACAAACAATGCTAAAGAAGGTTGGCATCGTGCGTTTCAAAATTCTATCGCTTGCAATCACCCAACTATTTATAATTTGATAAATCAATTTCGTACTGAACTAATTTTGCAGCGCATTAGAGCAGGTGAAGAATTCCCACAATTCTCATCGCGAATTTATGCCAAAGTAAGTGAGACGATTGAACGTTGAGCAATACAATAATTTACCAATATTAGATTATCTTAGAGGCGTTGCTCATAATTTAAACTTTTTGGATTAAAGTATATATTTACTATTCAATTATTTTAATATATCAGTTTAATGTTTTTGTATCTTTCTTCTATTTACACATCACATTTTTTTGGTGTGTTATTCATTTGTTCTAGAATGTTATTTGAATTTTTTAAATTAGGAATTTACTAATTTGTCGTATGTTGTTTGTTTATTTTTTATATTAAAAAGAATAATTAAATGTCATATCGATCTGAAATTTTCTATCCATTTATGCTTTAAAATTAAAACCTTTGTATGATTCATTGTTTTATCATAACATAATTAAAAATTTTTATTCATATTTTAAATGAAATTGTTCACTTATTGACAATTTTGTTGTAAATTTTCCGCGGTAAAGTCGCCCGCTGTAAAGTCATCCGCGGTAAAGTCGTCCGCGATAAAGTTGCCCGCTGTAAAGTCGTCCGCGGTAAAGTCGCCACGGTAAAGTCGGCGTACCCAGTTATTTATATTGGGTTATTTGTTCTTATAATAGTTTCATTATTCTGTACTTTCTACTTTGATTGTTTTATTTTGTACTTTTGTAAGAGTACGCAAATATGTTTGTGTTTTCACATACTATATTTTGAATAATATAGCAGTTGTATGAATATATTTTTAATAATATTCTTGTGATGTTGATTATATTTATTTACCCCATTATATTTATCCATGACCAAAACAGTGGTACCAAAATGGACTGAGACCAAAACGGCGGTACCAAAAAGGCCTGCTCCCTAAATACATAGTTGCTACCAGGAATTTTTTAAACAAAAATTGTGATACCTCTTTATTCCGTTTATTTCTCAATCCGTCACATTTTTAATAAAACCGAGATAGTCGGATTACAGATGTCTGGTAGAAAGAAAATATGAATCAACAACTGGATAAAAGAGACATAATCCGAATCAATACAGAACATAAAAATATAAAACAACAAACAATTCGGAACATTCCTCACACATTCCGAACTGTTGTTTTATGTCGTTGGAATAACTTATAGAATGGGAGTACTTTGTCGCAATGAGGCCGAGAAGGAGTTGGTCGATATGTATCGGACAGACCAGAGTCAGTTGAATTGGAATTTCAAATTGATCACTTCTTTATCGATCGATAAAAATCCCATGATCGCCGATTATAAGGATTCTGTCGATTCAAAAGACGAAACTGATTTTAATTATCTCAATAATGAGCCCATATAAAGTCTACGGATCCTGCTTATTACCATAATTCATGATTAAAAGTTGGAAAACTGAATGCAGCTGAATTCACATTACGGAAACCGCTACATATTTAGGCTTATTTAGCCATATAAATTTACTTTTATCTAGATGCATCTTTTTATGTTTTATGGTTTAATTTTAAAATTATAACTAATTTTGAATACAAATAAACTTGAAAAAAGATGACAATTTTTTATTATAAACAAATAAACGCCATTTAAAAATATATTTTAGGATAATATATTTCGACGGCTTAACCGTCATCATCAGATCACTGATTATGTTCTTTTTTATTGCTTTTATATAAGAAATGAATGATTATGCAATCACTTACGTAAGTCTAATCGAAAACTCTTAACAAATTAGTTGAGA
>MQRK01235264.1:0-12375 GCA_001938485.1 Girardia tigrina
CGTTGCTATGGTAACCGCGACCGTTGCCATGGTAACCCCGCGGGGTAACTGATTACGTAACCATGGGAACCGCGCCGTAACGGTTGCTACCGTTGCTATGGTCATCGAGACCGTTGCTATGGTCATCGAGACCGTTGCTAGGGAACCGTCGGCCAATCAGAAGCGTTGCTGCCTAGGCTAAGGTGATCGCGACCGTTGCTAGGGAACCGGGGGGCCAATCAGAAGCGTTGCTAAGGTGATCGCGACCGTTGCCATGGCAACCCCGCGTGGTAACTGGTTGCGTAACCATGGCAACGGCCTACCCCCCCGGGGGGGGGGATCTGCCGGAGAATCCCCATTTTTCCCCTACTTTCACATGGGAAATTGTTCGAAGATACATTTCGATTTCCCAGTCAGATACATGAACACGGTTCGGGAATAATAAATTATCTTTAAAAATTTTCGTTTCATCCGTTACTTTTCTTCCCATCATTCTGTTGGGTATTCGAAAATATTCTTTTGTTAACCACTTTAAATAAGCTTTCAAATATAATTATCTGACTCTTTTTCAAATGGTTCTTCAAACTTTGAATTTAGAATAACAATTGATTAACACTCTCTTGATGTTACAATAAATATGAATCTCGCCGGAGATTAGTTTTCAAATATTAACAATAGTAATAAGTCAAAGGAATTCTTATCAAAAACTTTATTCAATTGAATCACAAAATTCTTCCGAATAATACAACGTATAATTAACAATGGAGAATTCCAAATTATTTTGCAAAAATCTTCTTAAAAAATTATGACTATTCAATTTGAAATTTCGTTTACAAATTTTTTGCTAGCTTATGATTTAAATTTTAGGGTATTTATACCCGTTTTTTATTATATAAAAAAATAGTTAAAATAAAAATTTAAATTATAACATTAAAACGTTAAAAATTTAAAAAAATTTCCATTTTAAAACTTCAAACATTTAAATAAAATTTAATTTATATGTTAATTTATTTAATCGGGCTTAATTGCCCATTTCTAAATTGTCAAAATTTAAAATAGTAAACTAATCCCAGCGGAATAGCTGGTTGATTAGTTTTACTTTCTTTTCAAATATCTGGGAATAATTTCCAATTTTCATTATTTGGTTTTCTCTTTCTTAAGAGGTAAGATTTTTTTATAATAATTTTAATAATAATAATATAATAATCATAATACTAATACAATAATAATAATAATAATAATAATAATAATAATAATAATAAAATAATAATAGTAAATAAAATATATAATAATCATAATAATAATACAATAATAATAATAATAAAATATAAAATAATAATGTTAATATAATGATAAAAATAATAATACAATAAAATAATAATAATAAATTAATAAAATAATATTAATAATAAAATAAATTAATATAATAATAATATAATAATCATGCCAATAATAATAAAAAATAATAATAAAATAATAATAATAATAAAATAATAATAAATAATAATCATTTTCATTTTTTTTATAAAGCCTTCAACGGCTTTTTCCAAACAACACAGGAGTGCCCCCTTAATGAACGGGCCCCTGCTAGGGAGGAAAAACTCGTTGACAATAAATCTAATAAAAATATAATAATGATAGTAACAATTATAAAATAAATAATAATAATAACTAAATAGTTATAATTTTAATATGAATAATAATACTAAAATAATATTATTAATATTGGTAATATTTCTTATACAACTTATCCCTATTAACTACCTTGAGTCCCTGAGCACTGAGCTCAAACAAAAGGGAAGTTACAAAGGGAATTATCAGCACTTTTTATTTTATTTTTCTAAGTAATTTATATATATATATATATATATATATATATATATATATATATATCCTAATTTGATTTTATTTTTCAAGAGGGTAAGAAGTGTATCTTAAATATTTAATTACTAATATTTTTATTTTCAGAACCTTAACAATTCTTAAAAATTCCTTATAAACTAAATTGTGCCGCACAACTCCGGGTTCCAATTGAATCCGCCGTTCTCTTGATTCGTTCCCACCGATCATTATTGATTGTTTTTGTTATTTTGCTTATAATAATAATTTAAATAAAAAATATACTCTCCTTACCTTCCACTTCACCAAAACAGGTTAATAATGGAAGGTAAAAAAATATACTTAACATAATTATGGATGCATATATGATTCAAATAAAATACTATAGCTGTAAAATAAAAGTAATAATGATAAATAATACTACTAATATAAAAATGTAAGAATATAAATTTATTATAAATAAACAGAATGAAAGTTATTACCTTTATTTAAAAGAAGACTGTGTTATATTATGAAGTAGTTCACTACAAACTCTAATACCGATTTTAGCTTTAATGATTTAGGAGGACGAAGATATTGAAAGATTGTTAGAACAACGAATATTTGAACCTGATATGAAAGAAAATGATTAGGTATAAATATGACAAAAATTAGAGGATGATCTTCATTCAAAAAAATTTAATGAAACCTGGGATCCGATTTTGCAATGCTTTTGACAATGTCTATACGGAAATTCGAAAAATTCGATATTAATAATTATCCCTATCGGTGTTTGATAGTGTGATACCTTCCAGGACATCGCATTTTTTTAGCAAACGGACTGTGTTTGACATTTTAATTTGTATGTCGTCAACCATCATTATTTTTTTATGCATTTGTTTACTTTATTTTTTATTTCTTTGCGTGTGTTTTTCAACGTCTACTGTACTTTTTCGTATGTAGTGATATTTTTTTTAATCGTTGTGATATTTTTTTTATTTTTAAAGTCAAAATATTTTTTTATGGCTACATTATTTTTTATGTGGAGTTTTTTTTTGTTAATCAGTTAATTTAATGGAGTTTTGTTTTTTATTTTCAATTTATAAAAAACATATAACCCATAGTAATATGGGATATTTGAATTTTAGATTTTGAAATAAATCAATGCTTCATTGATTTATTTTTCATAATTATCATTTAACTGGCATTAATTTAACCGTCATAATTATTTTTTGTAATTTAATTACTGACATTCGCTGAATTTTTTTGATGATTTGCTGAATTGACACTATATTTGTTATGACCGTGACATTGATGTACTATTATTTCGCCATTAATCATCACCTGTTATCTGACGACAATCAACAACGAACACTATTTGATATAATCCGATATTAAAGAACATTCAAGTTTTCATTCCAACTCCGGTTGCGATTGCTTAGTATTTTTTTTAATTTTGTGTATAACATCGGTTCGAATTAAAAGTTTATAGTTAAATTGAGTTTTTTATTTTTTATTAGTTAGTTTATTTCATCTTTACCAAAAGCATTATTTAACAGGCTCACAAAATAACATCTAGCTTGGTTAGCCTGGTTAATTTTTTCTATAATAGTGAAAATAGCAAATTTGCATCCTCGGGAATAAGGGAACAAATTTGTTATTTTAACAGATATGTTCAAATTCATTCTGATACGAACACTGAATCGGGATTTTTAATTTGATGGGAAAAGCAATAAAGAATGTCAAACAGATAAAAAACAATACAAATATGTTTCAAGTGGGTTTCGTCGATTCTCGGTTTCTCCAATTTATTCATACTCTCATTTTACTATATACTGAACATTTTATTTAAAATCTGGCAAATAAAAAATTAATCTCGTAATTTCAAAATCTAGAAAAAAAATCAAAAACAAATTACAAATGGAAATGATTAACAAAAATGATTTTGTTAAATGGTATAACGCAGGAATATCAATAAACTGCACGGATTCAAGGGTGAAATCCAACATCAACAAGAAACATCTGATGCCGTACCGGAGTCAGATGTATTTGGACATGACTACGACGAGGAAGAAATATTAGATGCAATTGTGTCATATCGAAGATATCAGGGTAGATATCAAACCGCATCACAAAAGACTTATAATATTTTAAATTATTCACGGAAAAAAACAAATTTTAATTTTTAGTGATGATAGAGATGAAGTAATTAGTTGCCTGTGCTATAGAACATAGATCGGCAACATATGGCAAGCGTGTCACATGTGGCACGTCAAGCAAGTTCAAATGGCACGTAGCTTCAAACCAATTTTATTGTGGATTAGAAAGCAAATTTTAGAAATCAAATTGTCTTTAAATTAAATATTAAATTTTATATATTAAAATTTAAATATTAAAAATAAAAAATTAACTTAAATATTAAAATTTATTTTAAAATTTTTATATGAAATAATGTTAATTTAAACAAAATTATAATTGTTCATTTTTTTAATAATATTGAAGTAAAATATTAACTTCAATATTGAAATTTATTTTAAATTTTTATACTAAATATTGTTAATTTAAAATTCATTTATTTTAAAAATATTGAAATAAAATTTTTTTTTAAATTTGGTAGGAAAATGTGTTGGGATTGTATATAACAACATTTTTTATCTTGTTTTTATCGATTATGTATAACATTATTTTATTTTTTATTTAATTATTTATTATTTTATTACAAATAAACGTTTTATAATAATAACACGATGATGTTATTATTATGTTTTAATTATATTTTAGCGATTGAGAATTCAAAGAATTAGAATAATGTTTATTTATATTACATTAAATATTAGAATTAGAATAATGTTTTATTATATGAAGAACTACATTAGAATAATGTGTATTTATAAAAATGAAGAATTACATTAAATATTATAATATTAAATTAAATATTATATTATATTATATAATATGTCGTACAACATAAACAATACATTCCTTAAGTTAAGCCACGCATTCTTTTGCAAGTATAAAAGGAATTAACTGAGAAAAAACAACGACATTATTATAATTTTTACAGGGATTTAGATGTCTCAGTCTTCGGCCTATATACCTTAAGGAATCGAGAATTGTTCCAATAGGAAGATTTTGGATCAAGCTGTTGTTCGAATAAGAAAATTGGGATTTGATTATTACGTTTTGGAAGCGAGATTATCTACGTTGAGTACGAGCCCAAAGGATCGATATTAGTTGCGCATTGGTGAGGGCTTTTAAAATTTCGTTAACATTTCACATAAAATCACTTTAATTAAATTTCTATATTAAATTATATATATATTCTTTAGATTCTTAAACGTTATTATTTTTATAAATAAATTTAAATCTTGATCATTATAATTAACAACTTGACCTTCTGGAAGGTTGTTCCTGTAAGGTCTATATTTATAATTCACATTAGGGTAAAATCTGTCATTGTAAAAAGTTTGTACATTGTTATATATATATTCAATGAACATATTTAATAAATTGTCTTGTGTTATTTCGAATTATTCTAACAATTTTATTCAACGATTTTATACCTTTAAAGGTTCGATATTCTGGGATTTTAACTATCTTGAGTCATTAGTAGCTGTTAACTAATTATTATAATTAGTAATTCATTACATTAAAGGAATACAGATTAAGTAGAGGTTTCTATATAAAAACTTCTTTGTTAATCCACATTCGGGTGAATGATTAAAACCTTTTCCACCCAGTGTTTTAACATATGGAAGAGTTACCAAAGAAAAGGAAACTTGATCAACGCCCATTTCAAGAAAATTGGACAAATGAAAATGGATTTGTAGAACAGAATGATCGTGCTGTTTTTGCTTTCTGTTGCGAAATTATTTTTGTGTCGCATATCGAGTGTACAAAGACACTTTCAAACTAAACATCAATCTAAGTTTAAAACCTCAGAAGAGAAAAGTAAAGCCATCAAAAAAGCTATTTCTGGTTTCAAAATATTTTGAGACAAGCAGCTGGAACGAAGAATAAAGCAACTGAATGTAGCTACAAAATTGCCGAATGCGTGGCTTTGAATGGTAAACATTTTATAGACAGAAACTTCAAAGAAACTTTTTTGCGCTGTGCTGAAATTTTTTTCGGTGATTTACAAAATAATGAGGTCATATTCTCTCGGATTAGAGAAATACCGATTTCTGCAAGATCAATTGAAAGACGCATAACTGACCTGACTGGAAATGTAACAACTAAACAAACAATGGCATTAAAACATTTTAAGTATTTAATGCCGCTCTTGACGAAAGCTCTGATTTAAATAATTTGTCTCACTTAGCTGTAGTAGCAAGATATGAGAATAATCACATTTATGAAGAGTTATGCTGCTTATTATCCCTTCATAATACAACCAAAGCAGAAGATATTTTGACTGAATTTAGTAGTTATTTTACTAAAAATGACATCTACTTGAACAAACTTTTCTGTGTGACAACCGATGGTTCAGCTGCAATGGTTGGCAAGAAGAAAGGCTTTGTAAAACTTGTCGAAAATCCTGTTGGACGCAAATTGTTAAATTTTCATCATGAGACTTTATGTGCATCTCTGAATATAGTCTCAGTGATGAAAACTGTTGTTAAGATAATCGACTTTCTGGTTTCTAATCCTTCACCGGTTCACAGGCAATTCAAGTCTTCTACAAGAAATTGAGTGTGAATATTGAGATCTTCTGTTAGACAACAATGTTCGCTGGCTTAGTTAAGGTAAAGTTTTAACTAGATTTGTCTGTTGTCTGAAAGCTATTTAATCGAATGATGTAAACTGGTTGTTAAAGTTGATGTTTCTGACTGACATAAATATACATTTAAATGATCTGATTTTGAAACTGCAAGAATATGGTCAGACAGTACTTAATATTTTCAGCTATTGGAAAGCATTTACAATAAAAGTCGACATTTTTACCCGTGACATTCACATAAAAGCATTCAAATACTTCCCAAATGTGAAAAATCATTCAAATAAATTTGAAGTGAATATAAATGACCTACAGGAGTACATTGAAGCACTCAATCTGATAAACGATGTCAAGACTTCCACATTTATGGACCCGTATTTTCATACCTCATTAAGCCAGACATGCGTGATTTGGAAAGTATCCAATTGGAACTTTGTAGTTTCTTGGATATTGATTATTTTGGAGTGCAACGGGTTGAATTTAGGTCTTAAATATGGATACAAAAATTTGTTGAACTAAGAAAGTGTTTGGAATTCGAAAATTTAGAAAAGTCTAGTGCTATTCTCAACTGTTGTACATCTCTCCCGAGATCTTTCATCTGTTTAAAGAAAATTGCTTTGGCTCTTCTTTCGGCTTTTGGTTCAACTTATTCCTGTGAGCATATTTTCTCACATGAATGCAGTGTTAAGTCCACAACGAAGTAGCCTAACACCTGAACATTTAGAAAATTGTGTAAATCTCAAAGTAACAAAATATGTTGCTGACATTGAGTAATTGGCTAAGACCATGCAAGGTCAAGGCTCTCATGAATACTTATTAATTTATTATAATAATAACTTTAAAATTATTTTTTTCTTTTGATGTTGTTTACTTATTATTATCAAATTGATACATCGAGATCTGAGAACTTTCCAGAGGCTTTTTGTTGTCTCCAAACATGAATCCGTTTTTTATCAAAATGAGGATTTCTGCAGCTGGACGCTTTCCCTTAAATTTCAATAGGTCAACAATTCTCTTATTGAAAGCAAGGTCATATGATAGTTTGCTCGGTATTGATACAGCGTATTTTTAAACAAGTCTTTAATTTTAATTTTTTTTATTTTAATAAAATTAATAAACGCTGCACTCCATTTAAAGCTTTATCCTTTAAACAGCATTTGAAATAAACGCTATGACATCAAATCGAAGAAATACGGCATTATGATTTGACATTACGCAGAGTTTGTAGAGTGCTTTTTAGGAATAAATAGGATTTAGGTATCTTATACATGGAAAAATATGGTATTTTAAATTAAACCATTTTAAGAAGTTTAAAAAGTGTGTTCTTAATCCCAAGGATTAAATCTGAATTAATAACCATCAATTTCAAAAATTAAAAAGAAATTGAAGATAATTTATAAAAAATAAAACAATAATAAAATAAAAATATAATTTTTATATTTTTAGTAACACTAAAAGATTTTAATTATTAAGAGTCTAACATCGTTTCGAGTTAGTTTTTTATTTAGTTCTTTCATTTCTTCTATAGGGTGCCCCAAAAGTAATGGGAGGATGTTTGTTTTAGTCTATCTCCAGAAAGGTATTTTATTTCGCGGAAATTCTTATTTACGTATTAACGCCAGAACGGCTTGAATGAAATCAAAAGTTAGTCGCTGTAGATCCTTCAACGTCTGTGTCTCGTGGGGCAGCCGCTCTTTACCTGCCACGAACGAGCTACCATCGCCTGCTTCTTAAACTTGATCTTAAGCCCTACCGTCCGCAACACGTGACAATGCTCAGCGATTGCGACTTTGATAGGCGAGAAGAATTTTCAAAAACGATTGCGGAGAGATTCAACGCATACCCTCACTTAATTGACGACATAATGTGGACAGACGAATCTTTGTTTCACCTATCTGGAGCGTTGTCACGGCACAACAATGTTAGGTGGGGTCCAAAGAATCCACAAGCTCAAGAGCAGATTCAAAACTCTCGCAAGAGAATTATAGTGTAGTGTGACGTAACTTCATTGGGTATCTTGGGACTTTACTTGTTTGATGATCCAGTCATTGCTGATGCCTATCTACACCTGCTGCAAACTACTGTGTGGCATTATGCAACATACAAAAGGCTTACCTTCCAGCATGACGGGACTCCTGCCCATTACGCAGCTGGCTCGACCAAGTTTCCTCAGCGGTGGATCGGTAGAAGTGGTCCAATGGAGTGGCCATCTCGTTCGCCTGACTTAACTGTGTGTGATTGCTTCCTCTGAGGCTGCCTCAAGGAGCATGTGTGCCGCATAAGACCTGCTACCATTGCTGAGCTCTGAGACAAGATAGAGTGCAGCATTAAAGTTACATCACAGAACATGATTAAAAGAACATGTCATGCAGCATATTAGCGGTTTGAACAGTGCACCGGCTTGCAGGGAAAACAACTACAAATGTAATCCCACTCAGAACATTCTCTGAATGTTGGCAGATACAACTGTACCATTAACTTTGCATTTTCTTTGATTTTGTCAGATATGCATAAGAAATAACTTCCACCAATTACTTTTGGAACATCCAATATTAAAAAGGAATGAAATTTAACCGATCTGTTTCAGATATAAGAAATTTATGAATTATGTTAACCCTTATCATACCGTTGAAACTTGCATCCTCAATCCCCAAGAGACTACATTTTGTAGTCAATATATTTTGGGCGAGGAAACGCAACTACGGTTACAAATAACGATTATTATAATAATGTTATAGTATTATTATTACCTATTTATGTTTTTCAATGTTAATACTTATCAGATTATAATGACTTATTTATTTTTTTATTAAAGAAGCAGAGGCATTTGAAAAAAATCCTATGCTACAAAAATACTATTGAGGGACTAAAGTATTTTTTAATAATGTTTATTTAACAAATTACAGCTACTTAAGTATTAAATTTTTAAGCTAAAAGGCAGGTTTTTTCAAAGAAAAATTTTCGTTTTTGTTAATTTGTTTCATTATTTTGCAAGCATTTAAAATTTATACTTTTATTCTTTTATTATACTTTTTTATTGTACTTTTATTATACTAATGCGTCCGAAGTGTGTACAATAAATGATGGGATATTTTTAATTCACTGCTTGCAGCTAAAAAATAAATTGATGGAATTGTGCAATTGTGTAGATGGAAATCTACACTTTACAGTATAAATGCAGTGACTTACTTTGGCGTTGAAATTATATCTAACTTCTGCTTGAGTACGGTTAACCGTACTTATTGAGTTGTATTTTTTTTAGAGCCTGTATGTCACGTCATAGGGTTGAATTCCTCCTCAAATGTCTTCGATTAGACAATTTCCTTGATAGAGAAGAGTGGAAGAAAATAGATTGTCTTGCTGCAATCCGAGATGTTTAGAACATGTTTGTACCCCAGCTTCGAAAGTTTTATATTACTGTAACAGATTTGATTGTGGACGAAAAGCTGCTTGGTTATCGCGGCAAAATTCCAGGAAAAACTTACATGCCATCAAAACCCCGGAAATACGACTTGAAAAAATTTTGGATTTGCGAAGCACAAACATGATATGCGTTGAATGCCATAATTTATTGTGGAAGAACCGGAAATAAATCTCAGAAAGGCCTAACTCACGATATTGTCGTTAAGCTTGCTAAACCATTTCGTAATTCGGGGAGAAATATCACCACTGATAATTTCTTCACTAGCCACGCACTTGCCAGCACCTTACTTGAAGCCAATATGACACTTTTGGGCACAGTTCACCCAAAAATAAATTGAAGTTCCGCAGTCAATGCGAAAAAAACAGTCGGTGACCTCCACTTTCAACGAAATTTCGGTTTGACAACAAAAATAAAATATCTTTGTGTTCACATGTGCCTCAGAAAAATAAAGCAGTGATACTCCTCAGCAGTAATCATTTTTCACTAGAAGTTATTGGTCAAGAGGGCAAGCCAATTATGATCACGACTACAATAAATCAAAAGGAGCTGTTGACCAGTTGGACGAGAATGTCAAAGAGTTTACCGTTCGCAGGAAAACAATTCGATGGCACATGGTGGTCTTCTATAATATGGTTGGCGTGGTTTGCTTTAACTCCTACATTATCGCAAAGCAAAACGGCTACAGCTGTGAGAGGAAAACATTCCTGAAGAACTTGGCCGTACAATTGAGTCGCCCTGACATGATTCAGCGCCAGGAGTGTAGATTGTTAACCACAACACGAATGTGCATTCGCCAATTTCTCCCGATTCAAGGTACATTGATCTAGTTTTGCTTATTTGTCGTAATTTGGCTGCACTAAGTCTTTTTTGTGCAGATAACTTGCTGCCTCAAGACTGGTACCGTCAGCAAGCAACAGTCCGGAAGTGCAGTACCTCCAAAAATTCAGCAAGAGATCATTGCTTAGACTGCCATAAATTTGTCTGTGCCAGCCACAAAGTGTTTGTAAAGACAGTGAAATTCTTCACATGTTCTAATATGCCGTAACGTATGTTCTTTGTGTGTGTGTGTGGTGAGAGTATGGAAATGCGTGTTCAGCTCTGATAAACATGTGTTACAACATGCTATCTTCTGGTAACTACTGCTCACTACAAAATGTAGTCTCGTGGGGATAAAAGATGTACATCATTTTCTTCACGTATAAATTTATTTTCCCTAATTTTTCTTCGAACTGTAGGGTTACTATATCAAAAGGAAAATGTACATGAAATGCCAAGGTGGTATGTTATTTCTTAACGGAGCAGCAGAGTTTTAATTTTCACAAACTACAAACTAGTCAAATGGTTAAATAATTAAGGGTTAAATAATTCATGTTTTTTTATGATAATGTTTTATTATATTATCAGTAGCTGACTATGATGAAATAATTTCGAATATAGATAATGTGGCAAATGCTGAATTGATCTTATTTTCTTTTATTGTTTGCAATCGGTCAACTTTGTTAATTTTTTCATATTTTATTTAATGATCTTATGTATCCAAAAGTCGATATGTCTAATGTGTATGACGCTCTTCTAGTACTTCTGAATGGAAAGCCTTTATTGATATGTATAAATTTAATTAAGTACATGTTTTATATGTTTAGTATTTCTTTTAATATTTTCGTTTTAAAGGCAAAAACACACTTTTGTAAAATGTGTAAAGGTTCTTTTAATGACTTCTGGTTTATATTATAAATAAATGGTATGATATAAATAATTAATTGGGTATACTACCGTACTGGCCACAGCAAATATAAAAATATGACAATATATAATAAATTATAAGAATTTCAGGAAAAATAAATTAAAAATTTATATAACATGTTTTTTAAGTCACAAAATGTCAATGGAAAACATATATTAATTACGTAGCGGGTTGTTTTCTTCGCCGTTCTGATTTTGTTGACTGTTGTGTTGATAACAATTTGATGAAGAAACACGGAGAACAGATATATTTAAGATTAACTTGTGTTTTACTTGTTTTTGAATAGTTTTGATTTTTCTACATTTCTACGGACCCGTTGGAAATCTATATTTTGTTGAATGTTGTGTTGATAACAATTTGATGAAGAATAACGGAGAACAGATATATTTTAGATTAACTTGTTTTTGAATAGTTTTGATTTTTTTTCTTAATTTCTATTGACGCCATGGAAATTTATATTTTATTTTGAATATTTGGTGATTGAAATACATTTGTCATGTTATCGTTTGTTGTTCTTCGATGGAAATTTTTAATGTGTTTTTTGAATAATTTATGTTTTACATACAAGTTTATTCCGCAATATACGTAAAAGGCGGTTAAATTAGTCAGCTGATCAAAATTTAATTGGTTTTTGTGAGGTTCACTCTTACAATTTTTGAAATAATTTATTTATATATATATATATATATATAT
>MQRK01235264.1:36110-51073 GCA_001938485.1 Girardia tigrina
CTATATAAACAACATCAAATTCAGTTTTAGTTTGCCCAAAAATATTTGCAAGAAATTTTAACTGAAGAGAATTGTTCGTAAGTAGAGTTATTATTAATATTTACTTTATATTTTTCAAACTTGAACAATCTTGCAAACCTCGAATCTTGCAAAACGTTTTTGCAGCATTCATTGCAGCTTTTTCAAAATCCATCATAATTATATAGGGATTTAAAATAGGGATTCGAGGTTTTTCCATTCCAATTGATTTGATTTTCTTTTGATATTTGATGAGAAATTGTTTTTATTTTGACTTGATTTTAAACCAATTTGAAACGAACATATAATAATGATAATAATTTAATTTAAAAAACAAAAATATAATAATTAAAATGTTCGAATCTCGAACAATGAGTGTTTCAAGACACGGGGCCTCTTATTATACGTCTTATAGGCATACTACGGATAGTTTTGCATACAGCAAAGGCTAACACTGTTTTTTACTTGTTGCATAGAAATTATTTCTTATATCCATAAATTGGTATTGTTTCTTATTTTTTTCATAGGGAATTTTCTAATTGAATAGATTAATAAATTATATTTTATTTAAAATGCTGAAACTGTTGTCAGATTCATTGTGCTTTAACGTATCGAAATGTGGATGTTTTGCGTATATATCAATTTAAAAAATATGTCAAAACGCTAATGTTCGTTGTTGAAGTTTCTTACCATGCCAGTGAAAAGGACACTTATTGAAGGTATGACACAACGACTTTTGTAATAAAATTCACTTTATTAATTTTTTATTTTCTCCATTACTATTTGAACCTTATTGATAATTATAATAAATTTACTCTATCATATATTTAAACTAAACAATTTATGTACTTAAGTGTAAATGGTGCTACAGCTCCTAAATTGTGCACTGAGTCTTCATCCTCACAACAGTCCAACAGTCATCTTTTTGGACTTTAAAGTAATGGTTTTTGATTTTTTTTTTCACGAAAAAAATTTTCGTGCTACAATGGAATCACCGATCATTAATAAATACAATGTGTGTCACGCTGAGTGTTACACCTCAGAAGTACCATTTTAACCTACTTCAGAGAATATATTTAAAAACATCCGCCAAGATTGTGGCAAGGGTTTATTTCGAACTTTTTAGTCTCATTGGTACAAGAAATTCCCGTGGACATCGTTGTGTTTTAAACATGATAGTATTTTGCTGTATTTGTAGTACGTCTACTGAAGGAAACGTACCTTCAATAAAAGAAATAACACTCAGTAAAATTCTGGAAACCGCTTTTACGATTAATGGAAAAAGGTAGTCCAGTGCTTTTAAACCCACCCAACGAGTCAAGGAAATATGGAATTCAAAAGAAAAGAGAGGTGTATTAGAACTTTAAATGATAAGATCTGTTTACCGAAACACTTTTGGAAAGATTGTATCACATTTTTCCACCAGTGTCTGTGTCATGCGGCAGTCGATAAGACGTACTACTTTATGAAAAATGAATATGATATGGAAGAATTTGCAAAACAAGTGGAATTAATTGTTCGAAGTTGTGTAACATGCCAAACATCACAAAAATATACCGGAACCACCAAAGAAACAATAATAAACTTGGTTTCCAAACTGACTTTCGACGACATTTATATCGATTTTTGTGGGCCTTTACCCGTTATTAATTGAAAGAAATACATTTTGGGAATTATTGATAGATTCAACCGATATATCGTACTACAGCATATTGTTGGGATATCTATGTGATTTTAAACAAAAATGAAATAAAACAAGACTTCTTCTAATAAGTTTTATTTAAATAAAAATATATAAATCTACAATTATCAAGATGTTATTTTGAGGACTTATCCTATTTTACGAATTTGCAATTTGGATAGAGGAGGAAACAAATTGTTTACCTCCGATTATGATTTTAGAATATATAAAAATATAAAAAATATAATTATATTTGAATTGATTTCGTACTTTCAGTTACTTGTGCCTTTTTGTGATTTTGACTTGATCTTTATTATTGCTTTTATATCTTTATAACTGCCTATTATTTACAACTGGCAGTTCACACAAATTATAAGATTGACTTTTCTAATTAAAATTTCTTTTCAGGAATATAATTAAGGACCTTCTTTTCTTTTTAAAACTTTGAATTACAACTTTCTGTTATCTCGGACTTATTATCTCAAACTTGTTTTTTCACTTTCTCTTAAAACTTTCTTCTTTTTATATTGTTCTTTTTAATTTTATTTCTTTTTATGTACCTTTTAAAATAATCTGCTCATTTTATTGATGTAAATATGTCTTAAATTAATTTTATCTGTTTACTTTCTTGTCAAATCTTAATTTGATTATTTATATATATTCTATATTTAATATTGTAAAAGGATAAATAAGGTTTTATTTTATCCATTAATTAAAAGAAAATTTATTAATTTTTATACTTGTATTTTTATACTCAACAATATCGTAATTCAGCAGAAGTGGATATTCAGATTCAGTGCACCAGGACGTATACATGCGGATCGAGGTAAAGTTTTTGAATCTCAAAGATTATTAAAATATGCTAGATCCATGTTAATTGAGATACGGTTCTCAAGTCAATATCACCACAGTGCTGATGGGATAATCGAGCGCTAATTTCGAACGATTTGGGATGCATTGAATGCCTCTTGGAAGAAAACAATGGAAGAAACTGGGTTGATTTACTCCCAGAAATCGAATTTAGTATGAATGCATTCATACAAAAGATGATTGGATGTAATCCAGCAGAAGTTATTCTTGGAAAAAGGATAACACTAGATTGCTTAAGTCATTAGGAGTTAGACAACAAGAAAGTAATTGAAAAAGTCCAACTGATTGAAACAGTATCACCAATGTTAGTAACCCCGAAGCGTGCATTTAAAGGTGATTTAGCTTCAGTAAGAATAGAAAACTGACAAAAAGGAACTAACCGGTAGGAAAGGTTGTATGAGATAATAAAAAACCACGCGATCGTTGTGTAGAAATGAAGAATAATACACGTAGAATTATTTGTAGGAATATAGAATGGCTAAAGCCTTTTAAAGAAAGTGGGTGTAAGGATGAATAGTTATAAATGATCTATATTATATTAAATACATATTGATATTTTTATTAAAAAAGGATTCACAATATTTTTATTAATTATCTTTAATTTTTGTTTAAATAATATGGTATTATTAAATCATTAGAAATGTCTTGTGTGTCTTCTTACAGCTACAATGAAAGGATAAACCAATTGGAACTTCTTTAAATAGCAAGAGACATGGTGCATGGCAACCTTCACAGAAAAGAATTTTTTGGAGCATATTGTTAATTACATCGTTTAAATAAAATTTAATTAGTTTTATGGCTTCAAAAATAAACTGGATCCTGTACTTTGGTGGCAGTTCTATTAGGTACTATTCCTCAGGACTGTTTTTCTTTTTTTCTGCTTCCCAGGTGTAAAACCGTTCTGGCGCCTGCGTATTAGATTAAAATTCAGTGGACAAAGTTCACAGAAATATAAGATTACTCATTGTATTTAGCGATAATATACGTTTCAAAAGATAGCATCAGCATTATTTTGCCTTTAATGGATTTTTGTAGATTAATGAATAATAATTTTACTTTATTCGATACTTATAAAATACAAGACTGATCTAAATGTTTTATATTACAAAATCATTAGAATAATATTTTTGTGTTCACGATACTGCATCTTAAAACCAGATGATAGTTAATACTAATAATACTGATGTTCTGAGACTTGTAAGAATTTTTAAGTTAACAATAAAAAAATAAATCCTTTTTTAAACTCAACTAATTATGTTTCCAAAAATGCTTTACATTTTTATAGATACAACCAAATAAATTAAAGATTTGTACATTTGATTTTTTTTATTAATTTCAGAAATAAATTTCAATTAGAAAAAATTTGTTTAAATATATCAAGAAAAATGATTATAGTTTGTAATGAGTAACTTTTTGAAATTTAAAATTCAATTACTAAAATAATCGAATAGTATTCATGTACTCGTGTTTCCGGTAAGCTTTGTTTGATGCGATAAATCATTTGGAGCATAATTCATTTATTAAATACAAACTATTTTTTCATTGAATTTCAAGTATTAAATCGTCATTAATTATATATATTGATAACGTAATCACTAACTTAATTGATTTATTTTTAAATTTAATATGTTTCGTCTCATTTTTTAAAATTATTTTTTCTTATTTTTGCATAGAAAAATAATTTAAAAACGAGAAAAAAACATTTTCAAAAAATTATTGAATTTTAAATATATAAAATATATTAGGCATACCTGGAAAATATGAAATAAACTTTTAAACATTCATTTCCATATGAAATCGTGGTACAAATATAAGTCAGAGAAGTTAACGATTATGTAATCAATGTATATAATTTGACTTAGGAATAGGTTATACCAATACCTCACTCTGCGTCGGGTTTACTTTCCAAAAACACGACGCAAAGTGAATAAAGATTTTGTATAGCAAACCATGTAAAGATCGAAGATAGGTTTCAGGGTTATGAAAATACTACTTTTTAAAAAGAAAATTGAACAAAGTAAACATTTAAAAAACAAAAATAATCTAAATTTTTTTACAGACATATAAAACACAAAAAAAACGTTTTCATTTAAAACAGAATAAACTATTCGATTAATTTATGAAAAACAAAATTAAAATTAATCACTGTCTGATGAGTCCATAATGGCTGTTGTCGTAAGTCGGCTTTCTTTCATAAAAAATTGTCCTATGAACAGCTTTTTTCAACGTAAAATAAATTTCCTTCTAGCAATTGATATTTCTAGCTACCGCCTGGGACACTTTAAAACTCCTTCCACTGTCAGTATCGTTTTTTTAAAAAATCTTATAGCTTCGTCAATCAGACACATCGACTTTAGGTCAAATTGGCATAAAACAAATTGCTCTAAAAACCAAAAAGCCTAAAAACAAACTGGTCTAAAAACAAAGTGCTCTCAGCAAATAAATTAACCTAATAAGAAATTTGTCTAAAATTTAGGTCTAAAATAAATTTGTCTATGATTTGAGTCGATTAAAATAAATCTGTTTAAAAATATTTTTTTTAAAAGATCATTTTAACAAGCAAAAACTCAAAAAAAAAGAATTATGCTTTATAACTAGTGAATAAAAATATTTTACAAACGCTGCCTTCATTTTTCATGGTGTTTGCTTATGATTTTGATGTGTATAGATCTATATAAATAGCATGTTTTCATTTTCGATTTTATTCACTTATTTATGGACAAATTCGTTTATTACCTATTCTCATTGCAGTGGTAGTAACGAATCCTTTTTTCTTATCTTCGGCTTCTCCATTTTTATCCTTCATTATTGAAAATAAAACTTTCCTTCGATTTGTAAACATTGAAATATCCTGCCCCTTGCAGTGAAAATTTAAATTTTTAGCCGGTAATTGTGCACATGGTACCGTTAAAACGGACGTGACAAGTTTGGTCCTATGAACAGCTTTTTTCAACGTAAAATAAAAGGTCGAGTTTTGCATCGCACAAGCAAGGTCGGTGATTTTTATCAAAAGGGATATGAAGGCAAGGAAAATAATTCAAATTGATTTTTTGGACAATTTTACAATTATTTTTAGGGAGAACAAGTTATTTGCTGTTTAAGGAAAAAAACATATTTCACAAAAATCCAAAATTTCAAATGAAAAAATTCAAAAATTAAGTTTTACGTAATTAGTTAAATGTTTTTGTCAGCGTCAAAAATAAGAATTTATTTTAGTTTTACATTGCACAAGCAAGGCCGGTGATTTTTTTCTCAAAAGGGAGATGAAGACAAGGAAATGAAAAAAAGAAACTGCTGCTTGCTAATGATTTGTACTGGAAGAATAATGAAGCTGAAAACTAAGCTTACGGGAAGTGGGAAGAATATCATTTAAAGTGCTGTTCTCGTGCTATAACGGAAGGTGATAGGTTAATCAGAGCCTCTGAAGTACATTATCATGCTGCAGATGCTGCACTTGTTACTATTCTTGGCATTACTATTCGCTTCGGTGATGACTCTCCTTCTACTTCCATCACTATCTGACTCTTTAATGCTAATTATCACATCTCCTCCACCATTCGGGCGTCTGAAAAGGACAAAGTTGCTGCTTTTCTGAGAAAGTGTCTTTCCCTCCATTATCTTTATTCCTGGACTGAGCAGAAGAGTGGGGGTCGATCGGTATCTACCCTCTCCCTATCTACATATACGACGTCTGTTGTTTACAAGAGTTACCTATCTGACTTTGAATGGCAATTTATTCAGAAGGGTCGTTCATACACTCTCACGGTTAAATGTCGGTTTGGGGAAACTGTTCCTTGTAGGCGATGCGGTGAATATGTGGAAACTCTCAAACATGTTCTATGTTGCTGTCCTTCCCTCATGTCCTACATTAATGCTCGGCATGATACCGTTCTTGACATTCTAGCTTCAGAAATTCGCCAGTACTGCAACACTGAATTCTATGTCAACGTTCAATGTCGCTTTGTTTATTTACAGAGTTGACGTGCAGATTTACTTCCCTGAGAAAAAGAGAATTGTATTAATAGGTGTTAATTGTCCCTTTGATGAGGAAAAAAATCTGAAACGTGCTAATAAGGACAATCTCGAATATTATGGCTCACTGGCGGAATCCATAAGGAATCAGTACAGTGATCACAGTACTATTGTTTACCTTCATTATAAGAGCTTTAGGAACCTGGATCCCCGATAACATCAAACCCCTCAGGGGCATCTTCCTTTCAGACAGGGAGAAGGCCATTGTCAACGCAACCATCAGATCCAATATTAGATGGAATGCGAGTCAATGAGCTGCATTCGGTGATGGAAGGGACACAAGCCATCTATCCCAATTCCGAGATGATCAAGTTCACAATCCTAGAGCCCCTGCGATTGAAGGTCCAATATTCGAGGATGCCGAAGATGCTGATGAGCTCTAAATAAAGCCTGTTAAGTAGCTGTCCTATACAGCTTGCAGTGATCACCGAAGTGGCGACCGATGATTCTGAAGACAAACAAAGCCGATCAATCAATCAGATAAAGTCCGGGGCAAACAAAAAATCTTGTTTTAAAATAAATTTTTGTATAATAAGGGCTGACCAAATAGTGAATCTCATCAAAGCAGCCTTCATAAAAACAAGGGAAGCACAAACCTGCATATTATCAACTTCATGTGGTTCGGTTACTTAGGCTGTAAGAGGCTATAAATGATACTTTTAGCTGTCCAATTGTCTGACTAAAGTTAAATAATCTTTGTCTAAGTTATAGGCTCTGATAAGCTGCTATATATTATAATGACAATATCCAAACTATTAGATCAGATAATCGCAAGACAAATGATTTTAGAACAGTTTTGAATTATTCAAACAGGAAATTATTACTAGAAAGAAGAAATAAAGATAGATTAAATTGATCACAACTCACGATGTTCTTGAAAATGTGTTGTTTGATCAATATTTTTATTTTCAAAATAAATTAAAATTTTTTACTTGAATTTCAAAAAAAATATTTTTCATACATTTCATTGGTTAAAATTAAAATGTATTTCAATTTTATTTTTAAAAATATTAATTTCATTTATTTATTTAAAGATTTAAAATAATTTATTCAAAAAAAGCGATTTTTAAATTTAAAATAAATTTAAACATTAAATTTAAAATTAAATTAAATTAGTTTCAACTAATAAAACTTAAAATATTAATCAGCCATCTGAGTAGGAGATACTCAATCTCAAATCAACACACAAAATTCATTCCTCTCAATAATTAATTATTTAAAAATTTTTATTTACATGATTTTCGCTAATTATATTGATACTAGAAAAAGACCCGTCATATATGACGGGGGACCTGAATTTTCGTCTTAGAAAGTTTCTGTTTTAATTTTTAAATCGTTATTATTATAATTTATTATCTATTGTTTCAAAATCTGTGTTGATTTAACAGTCAGCTCCCGGCGCCTTTCGGCGAAGGTGTTGCACAGACTGAACCGTCTCGATTTCGCATTTTACCAGCATGTATATTATCATATTAAAATTTGAGTTTGACCGATAAAGGTGATTCAGATAATAACGAAATTTCGCAAATTTATACTAAATTGATTTTTAGAAATATAATTAGTAAATAAGTGATAGAAATCGTCATTTGTCAATTGAATTAATATTTTATTAGTATTTTTCAAACAATTCTCACGAAATTCCTTGTAGGAATCATACAAATTGTCATTATTCGAAATCGATGTTAATTTAACAGTCGGTCGACCAGAACGGTTTTCGGTCGACTTCATCGGTTTCCCGGCGTTTTTCGCCGAGGACACTGTACCGATAGAACTGTCTCGATGCAGGATATCCAGATAGACCACGTAATTACGTGGATTCGCTCCATTTCCTCCATAATTTCACGTTTTGATTATAGCGTGACCGACAAACAAACAAAAACACTTTTTAGACAAATATGATATATATAGCCCCTGTCAGCCAGCAAACTCCGAATTATCGAGTAGCAACTCCTGTAGTAGACCGAAATGGTTCAATATAGACATAATTGGGTTGCCTAGATCCTTGTTGCTTTCTGAGACGATTTTCATCCACACCGTGAAGCACTGTGTGCGTTCCATCCATGACTAAGCATTTCCAGGTTTTCTTGACGCTCAATTCACCTTCTTCCCTTTTCACTGGTCAATCGACACACATTGAGAGCATTTTGTAACAAAACTAATATAACGAAAGGATGGAGAAACAAAAAAACTGAGACGATTTTTCTTGAGATCCCTTCCACAATTCATGCAAGGTATAATAGCTGGTACGAATATTGATGACCTTCAGGAACTAACTAAAATAGCAGACAATGTCATGGATACTTAAACCACCAATCCACCACATTGTTCCGTAATTACCGCACCACTAACCCAATCTCCATCAGATGCACGATTCACGGATCTAATCACACAAATTGCATCGCTCCAAATTCAGGTGTAGCCCATAACGGACCGAATGACACCTCACAGTGACAATAAAAGGATGGTATCAAAAACAATACGAAAACAAGCGCTGAACAACCGAAATCAGTGATCTAATACAGATCTCTGTTGGTACAACACGAAATTCGGTCTCAGAGCACGAAAATGCAACTCCGGTGGTATAGTAATATCATTTCAGACTGATACAGATTCAACCCTGTCAGTTTTGCCGATAATTTTCCATCAGCTAACAACTCACACCACTCATCGCCTTTTAGCTGCAAATGGATCAGTCGTCTACACTTACGATACAATGTAGCTCTCATTCAAGCTTACAATTTCTGAGCAACCATTTCACTGGATCTTCATCATCGATATGGATCTTCACAATCAATATTTTGCGTAGGCGCTTCGAGTATTTTGTACTATTGGTGGTTGTCGAAATAGAAAATTCATTCCGAGTAGTACTTTGGAACCCTTTCCCACCGCAAAAAAGCTTTTTTTCTTTGACCAGATGAACAATAATTTAACCATAATTCAGTCACTTTTTGGTTAAGTCTTGTCAAACGATCACAATAGCGTTGAATATATATAGTTTTGGCTGATTTAAGCATCATCATACACAACACATCCTTTTTTCTATAAATATTCACTTTGGGATTTAATGTTGTTGGTCGATAGCCCTTGATCTTTTATCTGCAGGATACCCATAGTGCACCAAAATCTTTTCTCCAGTAATTATTCACTTCCCAAACCATTTGTTTTGTATTTAACAATAACAAGCAGATATTAAATCTCGATACCTTGTTTGACTTACTACATACATGTGAAATTAATCTTGGTCAGTTGATTCGTTGATTTTTAACCGATCTGCAAGCTTACGAGTTTTTCTGTCACTCTTCATCCTCAGTTTCTTTTGATTTACCTGTTCTAAGTTTACCTTCGAGGTTACATATACCTTTTCTGAACTTAATTAACCACTCTTTCACAGTAGACGAGCCAATAATGTCTCTCTATCTATCCTCTCTATAATAGCTTGGTGTCAAATGCAGTTCTTTCAATATTAAATGAAAATAATAGACAATGTCTGAGGGAATTCTTGCTTGGCTCTATTATTTAATTTAATCTAAAAATAAAATAATGTTTATTTCAATTAAAAAACGTATTTTTGAGGGTGATAAAACAAACTTTATCAATTTTCAACAGTGGCCAAGAATGTGTCAAATAATACGTACACCTGTCTGGAGAAAGTATTTATGTAACCTTCGATAGAACCGTTTATGAATTGAATTCAAGATTTATTTATTGGAAACAACCGGTTTATGTATTCATAAAAAATATTTTTTACTATCTTTAAAAACTTTGATAAAAAGTTCAATCAATTATTGATTTTATTGAACTTTTTATTGTATATGCAACTTTTAATCAATTTTAATCTGAAAATAGTAAAATTAAAATTGTTAGAATATGGCTAATATAATAATCAAATTCAAGTAACATGTATATAATAATTTTCAGATGCCAGAGATCCATAATATGACCGCTGAAACTACCTTTATATGTGGTTATAGTTGATAATAAATTGAAAGTTAAAAATGTCAAATTAGACATAGGTCGGTCCTGAATGTTGATAATTAGGGTTATGAAATAAATGCATAAGAGCTCAATTCTCCTGTATAAAGCGTTATAATTAGGCGTAGAGAATTTCCATCCCAACATATTCACCAATCTCGTATAAGATCTTTAAAACAATTAACTCATATTTCCTTAAATATTCATTTATCGATGTATTTACACCAAGGCCCTTTTAACATACTTACTGGAGGAGCATTACCTCTCCGCCAGTTCAAGGGAAATGTGTGAGTCTGGGGCGCAATTTATAACGAACATTTTTTTAAAACTTGGTATCAGCAATTTTAAAATGTTTGTCAGTGACGTTTTAGTTTACTTCTTTTGAAATTACACTATTGATATTTTTATATAAGAATTCTTTCTGTAGCAGTTTCTTCAGTGAGAATGTTTTTCGAAAATATTAGATTAAAATAGGATTTCATAAATTAAATTAATTTAATTTAATAACTTACTTTTTAAGTATCAACTAGTGTTTTTTTTAAATTAATATTTTGTAAAATATTTAAATATGTAAGTAGCGTTTATGCCACTTTCATTATTATCACATTCTAAAGTCATAATTTAACACCACAAAAATTTCTTAATATTCACAATTCACATACTTAAACAAATTTCTTGTTACTTCAATTATTTCGCCCAAAATTAGTTCATTAAATTTTTCGATTAAATTTTGAAAATATACAAAAATTTAAATCTTAAATAATCTTACATTTTTTTTACAAAAATTTTACAATATTTTGATCTTAAATAATCTTATATTTTTTTACAAAAATTTTACAATATTTAAATCTTAATTAATCTTATATTTTTTTACAAAAAAATTACAAATTTTTAATGTAACCAAATTTTACATTCTTACGAAACTTAATCATAAAACTAATTAATTTAAATTTACAATAACCATTTTATTAAAAAAATTATTTCTGAAAATATTAATCCGTTAATTAAAATTTATTTAGCTTATTCTATAACTTTTATTAAAATATGTTAATTGTTATTACTGTGAACATATTTTAAATAAGTATTTATTATCATATTTTTACTCTACATTGTAATTGTTAATTTATTTCTTTTAAATTTTCAAATTAAAAAAATAATAAACTATTTTGGCGAAACTTAAAACTAACCCCTCATAAAATATATGTTGGTTTTATACTGAGTTATTAGGATTTCTAGAGACATTTTCTAAAGTATAAACATATCTTAATTTTACATTAAAATATAATATTTTGTCAAGTAAATGGTATTTTCAGAATATAAATGGGATCCTTGCTGCCCAAACCAAAATTAGAAAAATTTACATTGTCAGATAAAAATGAATATTTAATTTTCGGATTAAGCGCCATGCAAGGATGGCGAATCGAAATGGAAGACGCACACACTACAATTGTCAATATGGAATATCCTTTCCAACAATGGTCATTCTTTGCCGTCTTTGACGGACATAACGGAGAAAACACCGCCAAAAACTGCAGCAAGTATCTATTAAAAGTAAATTATAGATATGTCATTTAGCTGTTTATAATATACTGTCATCTAAATAAATCAAAATAAAATCACTTAATATATATTATTTTATCAGTTTTATTCTATTAATTTTACATTGAGAATATAATTAATCAATAACAAACAATATCCGGTAAGTGATATAAATAATATTTATGTCTCAGTGCCACTCGACAAAAAATCAAGTCTTCATAAAATATGATTTTTTTCTAATCAATTTTGTCTAAAAAGTAAATAAATATAAATAAAAATTAAAAAAAACAAAATAAAAAATCAATATGAAAATAATAAACAATATTTTAATCGTAAGGGATAATTATTTACCGACGTTTGTTTGAAACCAATTTCTATTGTACAGTCGTGGCCATAATTCACCAGTCACCCCTAAAAATACTGAGATCGAAAGCCTCCTTCAACCAGACGTCGATGAATGGTTCGTGCACTAGGTAATTTATCAATATTAGCTGGAAGATCAGCTTGTATTGCGCGGGAACCAGCAAATGGATTGGTCTTGCAGGATATCAAAATGGCTCGATCTGTCACCTTGTTTGTGATACGCAGCCTTCCACTGCGTTTCGTATAGGCAGAAGCGCCGGTGGCTTGATGAAGACGGATAGTGTCGGTCACTGCAGCGCGGCTAATATTGAATCGCAGGGCAATTGCCCGGTCAAGACTCCAGTGGAGAAAGTGTAAAGCGACGATTTGTGTCCTCAGAGTGGGTAAAAGTTTGTTGCCACTCATGTTGGAATAGTCACAAATACTTTTATATATCATAATAGCATAGTGGGTATTGCTACTAAAGCTGTATTATTATTGAATGTTGGTTAAGATCATTATTTACATGCACTTACACACACGCACGTAGATATTAATTTTCTTTAAAATGCAAGGGTGGCCGGTGAATTATGGCCACGACTGATATGTGAGTTGGAATAATTTTATAATAATTATTGTGTGTGTTGAGAAGACTGATTTATGGTCTGATTACGGTCGAATCGGTTCGGTTCACCATTTGATAGAGTGAATTGGCGGATGTATATTTTTAATAACGTGATTTGATGAGAAATAATTTGAAGAAAAGAACGACAATATTTTTTTATTTCACTTTATTTGCACGACATTCTTTTTATTTGAATTTTTCCATTTTTTCATAATTTATTTACTACAGACAAACAAAAGTTGTAACAACGAATAACAAATCTATAAAATTTATTTTTCAACACAAAAATACTTTTTAATAGATATTATTTAAACAAATAATTATCCATATTTTTACATGTTAAATATTTCATTCAATAAACAAATTTAACATGTAACACTCCCCCTAGATTCTTTGTCACAAGAATATATATCCACTACATAGTCGTTCAAATAATTCGGTTTTCGTCTTTCTCTTTAGGGTCTGTTGCTGATTCCCGATTCATTTTGCTTAACTCTCGAAGCTGATTCGTTGTTTTTTCCAACATGTAATCCGAGTAAGAGTTTCGCTGCAGGTCTGGTTGTCTTGGCCGAATATCCGCTATATGCCGTAGACCGCAAAAACCATCACAATTTATTAAGTGCTTTCTTTGATCCAATTTCCTAACGACAACGCCTCTTGTCCATCGATTTGCACATGGCATATTATTTTCAGGCTTTACCCAGACTAACTGTTGCTCTACGAAGTCTGTCTTTACCTTATTGTAAACCAACTCCTTTTCAATTCTTTCTATTATCTCCAAACCGACTGGAACATACTTGTAAAGTGCTGAACTGTCCGTCGGATGGTGTATTGTTATACCACCATAAGGCTTCCATGATACTGATATTCGATCTAGACACGATTCTCTTGATTGTCTTATGATTTCTCTCTATTATTCCGTTGCAATTTGGTCGATTAATAGCGTGGTATAAGACATGTACATTCCACTTCTCCATCAACTTACTGAATTCGGCTGAATGAAATGTCGTATAATTGTCAATAATCAACTCCTTTGGAGATCCACGCTCGCAGAACAAATTTGAAACCTCTGTAACAATCGACTTGATGTCCTCAGCCTTGATTAGTTGCCATATAGCAAATCGAGGGGGTCCACAATCAATGATACTTAAGAATTTTTCTTATTCAAATTTTGTGACATCCGCTGCAAGTCTTATCCAGTTTTCATTGACAGCTAATTTGCCAGTTTTCCATTTTATTAGCGCCGGATCAATAAATTGACAATTTTGATATTTCGAGATCAAATCATTTATATCCGTATTTGACACATTTATTTCCAACTTATCGCACAGATATCGCATTCTCTTTGCACCTAAATGACATCTGTCATGAAGTTTCTGTAGTTTGAATAAGTCATCTATTAGGTTGGTCGAAAATAATGGCGGTTTTTGAGCTTTATACTTTGTTTATCTACTTTGATATGTATATAAGTTTAAATGCATTAGTGTTAGATATTATTTGAAATCTTATACCTAGCTGTATATTCCTATAGTCATTATTAACATATTGCTGTTATTTTTTTAGAATATTTACGGTGCTAAATTAATAATAGAAAAAATGAAAATTCGAGCAATTTTCTTGTACGAATTTAAAATGGGTCGTAAAGCAGCAGAAACGGCTCGCAATATCAATAAAGCGTTTGGCAAGGGAACATCTTCTGAGCGCACAGTGCAACGATGGTTCCGAAAATTTTCTGATGGAGATGAAAACCTTGAAGACGAAGAAGATCGTGGTCGTCCAGTTGCTGTGAACAACGACAATTTGAGGACAATGGTGGAAATAGATCCCCGTACAACAATCAGAGAACTTGCAGATGGGTTGGGCATTAGTCATTCAACAGTCCTG
>MQRK01235264.1:60476-74715 GCA_001938485.1 Girardia tigrina
ATATATATATATATATATATATATTTATATATATATATATATAGAAAGTAAGCTCATAAAACGAATGAAATTAAAACTAGATTAATCTGAAAAGCTTAAAATGCAATTTAAATGAATTTATAAGCCTTATTTGACCAGTTATTAGGTAAATAAAGTCAAAAGTTTCTTTAATAAGCCAATAAAGTCAAAAAAATTTGTGATAGTCAAATTTGTTTAATCTAATAAATGATATTTACAGTATTTTTTGCCATAAAGTCAAAATTAAATTTTGCAAAAAATAATCTAAAATTGATAATTTATCATTAAAAATATCATTTTAAAATAAAATTTTTAAATTTAAAGAAACAGAAATTTGCTTTAGTTTAAATAAAAAATTTGAGTAATTTAAAATTTATTCCAAATTTCCAGATAAAAAGTAATTCTGTTTTTTTATATTTTAATTTCTATATTTCATGCAGTATTTTTAAGCTGCATAAGACTAAATGTAGCTATATCAGCAAAGTCAAAGATAGCAAAGTCGTAGATAGCCAGACGAATTTACAAGTTTTAGTAATCAGCATGACTGTAAGTTGTGCCACTGTATTGTAAATTGCGAAAACAATTTTTTTGTTGATTCCCACAGAAACAGTCTAAAGTATAACAACTTGCTGAGACCTCAAAATCAATCACCATTGGCATTATATGAAGCACCGAGAGAGGGTTCATTGGCTTATCAAGTTACTAGAGTGTTTATGCAAGCTGATATACCACTGTACAAAATTCATCAGCAAAGCATTAAAGAGCTTCTTATTAGTATGAACAAGCCATTGCCATCAGTTTCAAAGTGGAGATCAGCGTTTGAACTTATATATCAGAATATACTTTTGATATACTATTGATCATTTGAATAGTATTAATCGCGGCTTAATAAACGAAAAATGTAAATTGCAATGGATTTATAACGATTGCGTCGCAAGTCTAGCTAATTTGACTGAATCATTGGGAATCGCTTCTGAAAAAATAAATTCGAATCTTTTAAAAGTGTGAGAGATATTCGTCAGATTTGTCAAAAAAGGCGATATTAAAGACGACGTTGATGAGCTGGAAAACTGTGATACTCTTGATGGATTGAAAACATACCTCTGTGAATTTTCCATGGAATCTCAATTTGAAAACGATTATTATAAAACTGGAATCGAGTGTCGAAAAGAACTTAATCAAATATTCAATGATTCAAACCATCTAAAATCGAAAATTACGAGTCTAAACGACTTAAAAAATATTACGAGTTTAATTACCGAAATAAGTAATCAAATAATGAATACAAATCTCATACACTCCCACCAGCTGACCGGATTTAAGCTGACGAGTTTTAAAGATGTTATAGAACAACAAAAGAAATGCAAAAGTGCAATTCTCAAGGGCAGTTGTGAGAATCTCTTTGCAGAATATTCGAATTTTGTGAAGGGTGTAGTTGGCAGCGAAGATCTCGATTTGCTGGAAGATGAGGATGATAAGAAAAAGTTTGAAGGTAAAGACTGATGGTGCAAGAGCGGGCGCAGCGATTTTGTGGCTGCGGCGCGCCGGCGACGGAGAGCGAACATCCGGTCGGGGGATCACATTTAAAATTTTAATCTCACCGACTTCAGATACGCTATAGAATTTTAGATGTGGTAAAGTCTCGACCTTATCATTCATTGAATATTGCATCGGTTGCAGTATGATCGATATTTCTTTAGACTGTTGCGGAGGGACAAATCCAACGCTCGGTCTCACACAGTACCCTTTCGGTATCGTTGTTTTGATTTTAAATGCCACATATTTATCCGTCGGATTTTTGATCAATATGAAATTTTTAATATAACACACGGAAAATGGATCGATTAAATATGATAAATCATTATCCGACGATTGAAACGGTTTGTCGTGTTGAATTGCTTCACGAAATTCACGAAAATCGGCCTGGGTCAATCCATGACTCAGCTTCAATTCATATTTGCCAAAATGTGAACTTCCAAATTATTAACGATTTCAAGCATAACTTTATCAATTTGAAAATTATTTCACGCCGAATTAATCTTTATTTATTTAAATTTAAATTAGCCACAAAAAAATAAATTAATCAATGGCGACTTTCCAACACAATTTTCTACATCAAATTCGCACCAATTTTTTAAAACTAAAGTCCATTAAAACAAACGCAATTTAACCATGCTCTATAATAAAATAAAATTTTTTTTATAAGCAAAACGATCAATTTCAATTCGCAAAAAAAATAAATAAAAAATTCACAATCAGCAAGCGATCGAAATTATTTCATAAATCAGTTCATTTCGATATTTTCCAAATCAAAATTTCAAAATTAAATTGAGATAAATTTTGATTGAATAAAATTTTCTCGAACCAGCGATTGATAATCGGCCCACATAATTGATCGATCTGCACAATCACTCGGCGAATACCGAAAAATGACTCGAGGAGTCATCGTCACCGCAAACACTGATAAACCATTCAAATTGAACAACTTTCAATTCGTGTTTTTCTTTCCTTTATTTTTTCCTTTTTTCTTTGACACCATCGATAAACGGTTCAAGAACACTTCTCAAGATTTCGACCTGACTGTTTCGTAGGGGGACAGAAAGAACTAATCGTTTCAAAAACGTTTCTTCCATTGGAATTTATTTGAATGTTCATTAACAGCATTTTATCAAACACTAATTTCTTAATCAAACAAAGACACAGAATTGCAGATATTCATAGAAACGCTTTTTGGCAAAACAATTGCCTTCGATGTGAAGAATCGAGAAACGATAAAACACATCAAAGCAAAAATTGAAAACAAGGAGAAAGTTCCAGTCAGCTTACAACAATTATGGTTTGATGGATTACTCTTAGAAGATCAAAAACAATAAAGGAGAGTGATATAGCTAAGAATGCTACACTTTATCTTCTGCTTGACCTGAAAGGAGGCATGAAAATGGATGAAGATGAATTATATAGAAAAATGCTTTACCGAAGAAGTTCAAAAGATAAATAATTACAATTAAAAAGCAAGCTCGGACATGCGGAAATATTAACTGAAGAACTCAATATAACGATGGTTTCGTACAACGAATGCTATATTAAAGTGCTGAAGGATTTCGAATCAATGGCAATTAATGCCAAACGGTTAAAGAAAAAGGAGTATAGTTCAATAATCGACAAAAAGTTGACAAAATTAGAAGATCAAAAGGAAGAAGATTGAAGGAGGATTATTATACATCGCCTTGACGGCAAAATTACCTGAAGTTCTAGTCGAGCGTTGGGAGAGAACTCGCCTTTCTGAAGGCAAACCTCAGAAATTATCAGTTTTAATGGATTGGCTAATAAATGAGGTGGAAATAAAGCGGACCACTGAGGAAGCCGTTCATGGTATCAGTACATTCAATCCCAAACAGCGAAATCAGAATATTAGAGAACTTTCTAAAGGAAAATCGTTCTTTCAAAAAGAAGAAAGAAAACCAGTTGGATCGAAAAAAGAAATTAAAAGAGCACCATGTTGGGATTTCCAAAAGGGTTTCTGCAAAAGAGGAAATGTGTGTAGATACATACACTATCTATCAAAGGAAGAAAGTCCAATCAAATGTAAATATTTCGAATCCGGCAATTGTAGATATGGAAATAATTGTAGAAACCTTCATATAAAGACAAACGACTCGATTCCTGATCAAAATTCAAAAATAGAAGAGAAAGAAGATAAGAAAGTTATAACTACTGAAGGAGAATTCTCCCAATAGCTGATCTATCAAAGATAGATAAAATCTGTGTTTCATTAAGAACCGTTCCTGTTTACCTTATAAATAAAGGAACCAGACTCACAGTAAACCTCCTGCTGGACGATGCCAGTACCAATTCATTCATTAATAGGAATGTAGCCGATGAATTAAACTTACACGGAAAAAATCAAGATATCAATATTCAAGTTCTGAACGTGATCATTAAAAGCAAAAAAGGTTAACGTTGGACTGCAATCTATAGACGGGTGTGTGAATCAAATGCTGAATCTCTTTGTAGTTGATTCAGGTGATTTAAAGGTTTGCAATTGGGAAAAAATAAAAGGAAAATGACCACATTTAACTGGTATTCAATTTGAAAATATGAATAAAAATTATCGAGTCGATGGCATTTTAGGATCTGACTACCTAAACTTACAATACTCAATAAAATAAGTGAAAGGATTACCAAATGAATCGATAGCTCGCCTAACACCTCTCGGGTGGACTTGTGTCTGAAAGGTTCCGGAAAAGAGAAATCCTAAAAGGATCAATTTTGCAAGATGCTTCTTTACTAGGGAGCAAGAGACGGAAAATGATTTACAAAGATTGTGGAAATTAGAAGATGTACTCGATCGAGTTGATAATGAAATGACTGAAAGAAAACGAATTATTAGATCATTGTATCATAAATGTAAGCTACGATGGAGAACGATTCAGCGCAGGAATTCTATGGAAGGAAGCAAATTGGAAGCAACAGAACAACCAAAAGTCAGTTGAGAAAAGACTAAATCTTCTGCTGAAAAGACTTGACTGGGACGTCGGTCTGAAGAATGAATATGATAAATCAGTAAGGGATATATACATTAAGTAACTGAAGAGAAAGATAATCAAAATGATGAGTGGCTTCTTCCGCATTCCCCAAAAAAATAAAAAAATATGCAAAGTAAGAAGACAGAAAGAAACCACCAAAGTTAGAATGATTTTCGATGCAGCCGCTAAATGGGAAGGAGTTTGTCTGAACGACAAGATTCATCAAGCACCGAAATTACAAACAGACCTGTTTGAGATTTTACTTAGATTTCGAAGATTCAATATTGCTTTAACGTGCGATATTGTAGAGATGTTTCTACAGATAAAAATAAAAGAAACAGACAGACGCTACATGAAATTTTTGTGGAGAAAGAATAACTAGTTAGTGAAATACGAATTTAACAGGTTAGTGTTTGGAATTAATGCGTCCCCATTTTCGGCACAATTAATTAGTAAAATGAACGCAGAAAGACATATGGAATCATTGCCAGAAGCGGCAAAAGCAATTTTGGAATCAACGTATATGGATGATAGTTTGATATCAGTTGAGACAGAAGAGCAAGCAGTAAAAATGTATAAAGATTTAAAATGGTTGTGGAAGCAAGCTGGGATGGATGCTAAGAAGTGGGTGTCTAATTCACAAAGTCTGAGAAACATAATTTCAGAAGGAGACAAAGCAAATGTATATCAAATACTAAATGAGGATGAAAAAGTTACTAAAACGTTGGGTTTAATATAGGACCCAGAACGAGATGAATTTTCGTTCAATGCTAGAGAAGAATTAGCTGAATGGTGTACAAAGCGCAGATTTTAAGCGCATTGGCCAAGGTTTACTACCAGCTTGGTTTCCTAACAGCATATCTAATGCTGGGGAAAATATTAATACAATAAATCTGGATGAATGACACCGATTGGGACATCGAAATTTCAGAACCGTTAAAAAAAGATCACAGAACTGGGTTGAACAACAAAAGAATCTAGATAATATTTGTGTCAAAAGAACTTTAATTGAAAAAGGAGGAAAAATTCAAATCCATGTCTTTTGTGATGCTTCTAAGGTTGCTTACTGAGCAGTTAGTTACATCAGAGAGATTGAAAAGAATGATGATAACACAGCGAATGATGATAATAGCAGCGAAAGGAAAAGTATGTCCAAAAAAAAACAGTTTCGATTTCACGATTGGAATTAATGGCTGCGGTAGTCGGAGTAAGGTTGGTGACAAAATTAGTCAGCGCGTTGGGTATAACCATGGATGAAATCCTTTTTTGGACTGATAGCATGGATGTATTGTATTAGGTGACAAGATTCGGGAAAAAGTTCAGTACATTTATTGCTAATCGAATTGGTTATATTCAGGAATTTACAAAAGGAAATCAATTGAGATACGTGCCATCAAAGGAAAATCCGGCCGATATTCTTTCTAGAGGGTGCTCAGTGATACAACTTTCAGAAATGCAAAAATGGTGGAAGGGCCCGAAATTCCTTCAACTTCAGGAAGAAAATTGGCCAGAAAGACCAAAAGAGTTAAAAACGGACGTGTGGTTAGAGAAAAAGGGTGTTGTCTTGAACACAGTGCATATTAGTGAGAAAAATGATTCCGAGAATTTCGTGGCTAATACCGTATTTTCGCGCATATAAGACGCGTCTTATATGCGTTTTTACATATACCACAGGCCATCTGCGTCTTATAAACGTGGGCGTCGTATCTAATTCAAATTTAACAGAGTACAAGAAGAGTTTATATTATAAAAATTAATACAATAATTTGTCTTTTGTATTACGGCCAAATGAGCTCCTGTCTGGTTGATGTATCGTTGTACGCTGGATTCTTTGTTCGCTGCCATCGAATCGAATATCAAAAGAGACCTTGTCTTAAAGAATGCCCCGGGTCTCGTGCGGAAGCACTTGTCTGTCCACTTCTGCTCACCTCAGCATTCATCCACCATTTATTATGGCAGATAACAACTGCTCCTTCAGGTAATGATTCTCTTGGCATTGTAACTCTTTTGAATATCAACATTGGTTTAAGTTTGATACCTGATGCCGTGCAGGCCAAAACGACTGTAAAATTCGTCCTTTCATACCCTGTTGTTGAAACTGTTATTGTCTTTTCTCCTTTCTCTGCAACGGTTCTACTTGGTGGTACATCGAACGTCATTGGAACCTCGACCATATTAATGATATCTGCATTCGTCAGGCTCATTTCGGAAATTTCGCTGCGGATGAAAGTGTGGAAGCTTGAAAGTTTTTGCTCCCAATCGTCAGGTAACTTCTGGCCAACAGTTGTGCGTGCACGGACCACGAGTTGGTTTCGCTTCATGAACTTGGAGACCCAGTTGACACATCCACCAGTGAAATCTTCAATCTTCATTTCCGATGCCATCACCCTAGCTTTTAGTTTGATGACAACAGTTGACACAGCACGATTGTTATCACGTTGTGCTCTCACCCAGGTTGCTAAATTTTCTTCCAAATGGAGCCATTTCGCTGTTCCTCCTCGCTTGCATCGTTTTCTTGGATTCATTGTCTGTAGTTCATCTTCTTCTTTCCTCCAATCTCGAATATTCTTCTCGCTGCAGTTGAACTGTCTACCTGCCGCTCTATTGCCTTTCTCTTTGGCAAACTTTATCACATTTAATTTAAAATCGGTTGTATATGACTTTCTCTTTGACATGATTTGGTAAATTTAATAAAAGGGTTTGTATAAATATGAAAAATTTGGGTGTCTTATATAATATAAAGTGGTAGGCATGTATAGTTGCTGGTAATCACTACGACATAGTTGTAATAGTTACGTAGTTGTAATAATTACTCAAATATCATTTATTGCATCATTTATCCTACTTGTGTGTGAGCGTACAGCAAAGAAATTGTTGACAGTCAGTCTTGTCTTGGGTGCGTCTTATCTTCGCGTGCGTCTAACTCATAACAATTTTTACCACTTTACAGAAAATACGCGTCTTATAAATAGGTGCGTCTTACAATCGAGTGCGTCTTATATGCGCGAAAATACGGTAATCATCATTCGAAAAGGAGAAAATTGGTCTAGAAAAGAATATCCGAGACACATATAATAGATAGTGTTGAGGAAGCTGAAAATGATCATAAAGAAAGTGAGTTTGAATTAGCAGAAAAAGGAATAATAAAGGAAGATCATCAGGAATGGTTTAAATCGCAGATACAATTAATTAAGGCAGGGAAAACACTTAAAGGCTTCAATATTAAAAGCAAATCCTATGATTGCAGAAGACCGACTTTTGAGAAGCAACAGCAGGATAGTGAAATCTGAGTACCTTCCTTTGAATTTATGATTTCCGATAATACTGTCTAATAAAAGTCCAATAACAAAATTGATAGTGGAACATGTTCATCAAGAATATCTTCACTGTGCTGGCGTTAATCAACAGTATTGTAAATTATCCGAAAGATTTTGGTTCCCAAAAATGCGAAAAACTATAAAAAATTACCAAAAAAATTGTGAAGTTTGTTCGAGAAGAAATGCGAAAGGAATCTGCCAACAAATGGGAGAAATTCCAGAGTTCCGTCTTCGAGAACCGTTAAAAGCGTTCGATAAAATCGGAATTGATTTCGCTGGTTCGATCATTACGAAACAAGGACAGAGAAGAGCGAAGGAGAAGAGATATATTTGTTTAATTACTTGCCTTCAATGTAGAGCGGTACATTTGGCGATAACAAAAAGCTGGAAACTGATATCTTATAAGGGCTTTAAAAAGATTTATTGCCAGAAGAGGAAGACCATCGATGGTAATTTCAGATAACGGAGGAAACTACCGAGGGATAAACGGCGAAATTGTAGAGATTAAACAAGATACTTACAAGGCCTTAAAGGTATTAAATGATGGAGAAATTAGATGGATCTTTAATCCTCCGAGGGCGCCTCATTTTGGAGGAATTTTTGAGTCTATAGTGAAAACAATCCAAAACGCGCTATACACCATACTCGGTACGGCTGAAGTTACTGATGAGGAATTGGAAACAATCTTAATAGAAATAGAGGAGATCGTTAATTCTAGACCGTTGACGAGATCCATGGAAGACCCTAGAGACAATCCGATACTTACGCCAAATCATTTTATCATTGCTGGTTATCAAGGAATGATATTATTTGTGTGTATAAAAATTTCAGTTTTTATCATTATCTGACATTTTTTTTGAAATTTGATAAATCATAAAAAAAGTTAAAACTTATTATTGAATAAATTCTAAATTTTTCTCTAAAAAAATATATATATATTGAAAAAATTGTAGTATTGTTTTACTGCATCAATTGTGATAATTTGTAATTGAAATAATAATAAAATTTTTAAAAGGTGAATTGATTTTTGGTTTTGCATTGAATTCGAAATTGAAAATTTGAAAACAAAATTTAAAAATGGCTAACTAGACCATACTCTATATAGCCTTTACCAAGACCACTTTTGTATATTTTATTACAAGACCTATTCAGTGTAGTATACAGTCCTGTGTCCATTCTTTTTTTGGTTTTCTGTCTCGTCATTACCATTCATCTTTTAACTAGAACATAAAGGAAAGTCATTAGCCCCAGTTTCAACTGTGAACTATATATTGGGATACCTTTATTCATAAAACTCAAAAACGGTTCTATATGATATCCTTCAAATACCAAGAGAATATCATTTGAATATTCATTTGAATACCAAAGTTTTATTTCCTATGAAAGAATCAATTTGTTGCCGTATAGATTGCATTAAAAATGCCAAATTATGTGTTAAAGATGATCCCATTTCCATTTAATCTATTTACTTATACCACTTATTGTCGAACAAAAATGATACATTATTTCTAGCAAATGCAAAATGATTTAGAAGTAAATAGTAGCTTTTAATTCAGACTTTATTTTAGATCAATATCTTACGATTGAAAAGGAGTGGATATTTTTTATTTGATGTTACAAACTTGTTCACAAATGTGTCAGTTGATGAGACGTTGTAATCAGTAAATGGTTATGAACTAAAAGGGATGATGTAATATGAAAAACACAAAATCTGAAATTGATGTCAGAGGCGTTGCGGGATCTATTCTAAAACAATTAAAATACCATGTCTTGACATTAGAAAAAAAATATTTCCGGAAGGTTTGGTTATTATTTCTTGCTCGTACAATCTTTCTGGGATGTGGTACTATCATCAATTTTGCTTTTCAGTTAGTATGTGTGAAAAACATTTTGCACAGATCTTTGTTTTGAAGAAATTATCCTTTAGAATTTGACAAATAGTTAGGTTGGTTATGTTTAATGACTTTTCAATTATTCTCAGTGTCGTATTGCAATCGTTTGATTTGGCTTCTTGTACTGTTATCAATTCTACTTTTTGAATTATTTTTGACCTTCATATTTGGATGTCACCCACCGATTTTCTGTTTCCCAAAAATAATTTGTGCCTCTATCGAATATCTTTGATCCTCATAAACACTCACTCCTATAAACCTTTTGTATCATTTTGAACGTTAAAAATGAAATTTCAAGAACACATTTTGGATGACAAGTGCCGACACACATCTTAGAGGCAATACCGAAAAATGAGTTCGAGAAGGCATATAAGTCTCTCCATTAAATCGCTGTAAAGTGTGTTAAATCAGTAGAACACTTTGAATAATGAAAGAGATTTGAAAGAATTGGTACGGTTCATTTTACACACTCTGTACCGGAATTAATTTACCACATTTTACATATATTTTTATAGATTTTTTCGTACTTAATTTTTTATTTGCATTTTTATGAAAGGAAATTTTTTTAAGAAATGAATTTTTTAAATCAAACTAAATTAGGGAAAACAGTTGTTTTCTAAAGTTATTAAACTCCCAAAAGGTTTTTAGTTCTTAATTACTTTCTATTACTCGTCATTAATGTAATCGAACGAAGTATAATATTTATTACATCGGCCCAAATTTTTTGGTATAAATCGCAACAGCTGTTCTATTTTTATTGATTGTGAGAAAAAATTTATAAAACCATATAATTTCAATCATGCAAATGCATTACTTAGTGGTAGGATGGGTGAGAGAGATAGGACGAATAGATGGGAGACGATAGTGAGTAATGAAAAGGCGAACGATAACCGACAGCTGATTGTTGGAATGGAAAAATAGACAGAATAAATCTTGCGGGCGTCTTTTTTATAAATGACTATATTTTATTTTATCTTAAAAAACTTATTTTTTTCAGACTATTTTACAAACCCCAGAATTCCAAACGATGAAATTTGATGACGTTGGTAATCCGAAAAATATTGGTAATTTAAAACTTGGTATTAGACGAGGCTTTCTGAAATTCGATGAGTTCTTACGCTCACTTCCCGATATTGTGTCAGGAATCGATCGGTCTGGGTCTACCGCCACTTGTGCTTTTGTCACACCAAGATATATTGTCTTTGCTAATTGTGGTAAGATTGTCAATATTTTCTATTCAGTTGAAATATTATTTATTTGAATTTAATTAAAAATTATGTTATTTATTGATTTAAAGAAACAGTGGCAAAAATTTCCAATTATTTATTTACAACTCAGTTATATTTTAACTCTTTGTGTCACGTTAGGTTTTCTCAAGCGTTCTATTCTACTTCGTATTATTATATAAAGTGGCAGTGTCGAGGCACTCTTAAGGAAAGAAGGAATGCAAACATATATTTAAAACAAAATGAATATCATTGTAATAAAGACTTTAATTTAAAAAATTTAATGAAGAAAAAATAAAAATTTGTAAATTTGAAAAGTAGTAATGAACGATTTTGATTATTCTATTAAAATGAATGATATTTTGAAATGTTCGTAATTTGAAAAATTTGAAAAAATAATTTTGTCCAATTCTCATTTGAAAATTCTTCAATATAAATTTAATGTTTTGAAATATTCGTTAAAAATAGAAATTTATTTTACGTTGTGTGCTCCAATACTTAAAAGACAATTTTAAAAACTTTAAAAATAAAATTGTAAATAAAGACGCTAGTTTAAATGTTACAAAAAAGGCCACACAAAATAAGTGTAAAATTTGAATCAATAAATGTTAATTGTAAAAATCATCCATCTAATTAGAAAATAAATCAAAAGATGATGTCAGATTTTTAAAAATGTGTATTTCATGAAAAACCTATGATTTTTTTGAAATTATTGATAATATCAATAATTAATTTAATTTATTTACGAAGGTCTTCATATCTGGAGCTCGATGTATCACTTCAAAGGGACCATCATATGGCTGCTTGAGTGCGCCCTTCACCTTCAATTATAAAGCTTTCGAATAATGCCACCCATCTTCATGTATAAATTCAGGTTTTTGTTGAGATATATATGACGACTACACTCTCACTACTACCCATATAGAGTCACCGCTCCTACCCCGCAACAAGTCATGAGAAAACATTCGAATTTTCTCATCGCTTTTTGCACACTTGCAATTCGGTTAATTAATCAGTTAAGGGATATATAGATCGACAACTAATATTTGTGGACAGAATTGTATTCTGAATCGAAGTTTCAGTTGAAATGTACTTGAATTTTTATTTTTTTCTAAAATTTACTTTTATTTTTTTTAACTTTTGGAATTTTTTATATTTCTTGAATTTTTTAATTTTTTCTAAAATTTACTGGAATTTTTTAACTTTTTTTGAGATTTATTAGATTTTTCATTTTTTTTATTTTATAAACTTTAAATTGTATTAAAAATATAAGTTTTAAAAAAATAACACTGAAACGTAATTTTCAGAGATTTAATTGTCTGAGACTTAAAATAATGATAAAACATTTAATTTCTGAGACTTAATGTTGTATTTCGGGTATTTGGTCTCTGTAGGTTTAATTGATCAGGTCGCCTCGATCGTTTTGTTAACGAGGACATCGAGGACGTTTTGGTCGTTGAGCATGGTGATGATGACAGTAACAATCATTAAGAAAGTGAGATTGTAAGTATATCCGACATCGAGAGCGCTTGGATCGATTTCCCCGCGAATCAAATTGAAGAAACTGTTACCGGTATTATTGAACGAAAAAATTCCCTATTTCATTGATTTGAAACACGAATTGGAAATGCATGAAATCGAATAAACGGAAAACGAGAGACAGAATAATGATAATTTGATCATTCGGATTTTTGTAAATTATAAAAGCCGGTTTTCGATAATGACAAAATAACAATTTGATTCTTTTAAAAAATATATATTTTCAAATAAATTCCTCTTACTATAATTTTGATAAAATTTAAAAGAAACTAAACTAATTTTACAAATTAAAACAAAAGTAATTATTAATAAAATTGAATTGTACAATAAAAATTTAATAATAAAAATTACAATAATTAATAACAATCAATAACGTAAGCGCGACACAACACTTAATTTTCGTGAATTAATTGTCGTGCCCCCATCCCCAATGGTTTCAGAGAACAAGTGGGTTAAAAATATTTTTTCCAAAATAAATAAAAGCATGGACTTTGATAATTTAAAATATATTTTTTAAACAGTACAAACATATATTTAAAACAAAATGAATATCATTGTAATAAAGACTTTAATTTAAAAAATTTAATCAAGAAAAAATAAAAAATTTGTAAATTTGACAAGGGGTTGGTAGTAATGAACGATTTTGATTATTTTATTAAAATGAATGATATTTTGAAATGTTCGTAATTTGAAAAATTTGAGAAATTTAGGAAAAATGTAAAATCGCCTCTGTTGAAGGATGATTATTTTTTTGTTAATTATTGTTAAAATTGTCGATATTAAGAACACCAACATGGGTTTTCGAACTTTTATTTTCAATACAATCAGAATTGTCTTTTGGACAACTCTCAGCAAAACTCTCGTAATTCGACATCGTTCTAAATTGATAACTTTTAGTTAATGTTTGTTAATAAACAATTATTCGAACAAATTTTTCATTATTTTCNGATTTTATTTTTAAAGTTCAAATTTTGTAATTTTATTATTAATTTTATTTACATATTAATTTTATTTAAAAATTATTTTATGGAAAGAAAGAACATTTATTTAATTCAAAACTTAGTTAAAACTATTTTAAAAGTGTACTTTAAAATGTAAATTATACTCGAATAATTATCTATCGTGAAAATCTAAAATATCAATTTTCCATCTGGGTGGGAGAAACACATTTCCAAATACTAAACTCAACATACAAAATTTAACAAACCAATTTCAACATACCAAATTTAAAATATTCCTCACTGTCGAAAAATAAAAATTTAAATAAAAAAGTGGCTGATTAATGACGTCCAGTGGACTATCAACCTGTTAAACTTTATGATCTGCCAAAGATACATAAAGAAGGTGTTCCTATGCGTCCGGTATTGTCTTTGATTAGAACATCACAATATGAGGTTGCGAAATATCTAAATACAAAGTTGATACCTTTAATTCCAAAAGGTTTTTCATTGAATTTGCAGAATTTATATCGAAATTTGATGTTAAAAATAGCGATGAAATCATGACATCTTTTGATGTTGTGAGTTTATTTACATATTTTCCATTAAATGAGACAATAGACTTGTGCTGCAATCTTTGGAGAAGCAATACTAATTGACATAGTTAGAGAGCGGAATAATTACGGTAAAAAATGTCAAATTTCCGGTATAATTTCCGGTAAAAATAAGGTAAAATTACGGTATTAATTACGGTAAAATATAATGAAATGAAAAATACCAACA
>MQRK01235264.1:93637-123666 GCA_001938485.1 Girardia tigrina
TTGTATTAAAAAAGCTTTAATCAAATTATATTTTCGAAATATATATATATATATATATATATATATATATATATATTATCTAGAACTGATAATGGCATTTTTAATAATAATGAAAAGAAAGGGCATTTTTGAATATTAAATTTATTCACAATACATACGCATTTCACCATTTCGGCATCTTTAGTGCAATGAAATAAATTTATATAGTTGAAAAACTATTACATCATACGCCTCAAAAACATGCTTTTTTTATTTTTAAAAAAAGTATTTTAATGATATTAAAAAAACTTTAATATGATTAGATGAATCACCTTGCACGTCTAATTAATATATATATACATATATATATATATTATCTGAACAAATATATCATATAAATATTCAAAAACAAAATTTCTTTAAATGTATAAATATTATATTTTCAGTGTCAATTTAAAATTCAAATTAAGCGACATGTTATTAAGACATTTATATAATTATTTTTTTAAATAATATATAGGTATTTTTATATTGAGAATTATAAATTAATATTTATTAGAATGAATAAAACAATTTCCAAAGATGTTTATGATTGCAAAGAATTTGAATGACTAAAAATTAAAAATTAAAAAAAACAAGTTAAACATTCGATTAAAAAAAGTATAAAAAATGAGTTACAGCAATGGAAATATCGAGAACGTTTGGCACCTTCTGAAGGGCGATGTCTACGATGGTCAAGAATTCTCAAATAAACAGGATCTATGGATCAAAATTGCGAAATGTTTTGAAGAATTTGGTACAAAGCATGTGAACGTTGTGAAGAGTATGTACGATGGCGTAGTGGACAGATATTTAAAAGTGTACTCCAATAATGGAGATTTATTATAATTTAGTCTAATAAGTGTTATATTATGTGTCATATACAGACTTTTAACTTTAATATTTGATGGGAAAATATTGTACGAATAACCTGTCGCTTAATTTAAAATATTTTTTTGTCATTTTTACTTATTTATAAAATTTAATTTAATCATTTTCTTTATGATATAACATTTTATATTATTTCGAGCCACAATACTGTATTAAACGATAAACAATATCATATACAAATGTAAAGCATAGATATTACTAGGTATACTTCAAAAAACATTTTGTTCGCATAACTTGGCGCAGACTATATTATCCGTACCTTCATTAACGTCAATTGAATGTTTCAAAAAATATAAATTGTTTGAATCGATTTGATGTTTGGTAATAAAATAGGAACATATGAGTTACTGAGAATGTGTTATTATTCCTCCATAATAGAAGATTCAAAGTTCGCAACATTTCATTATACATGATAAACGAAACTTTTTTAAACGCTAAAAGCACATCACTATAATAAAATAAATTTTATCGTCTTTCAAACAATATTTATTACTAATAAAAGTTTCAATGAAACAGCAGCTGTATATGATGTATTTTCAGAATATTACTCTATACTTTGTAGGTTGCATATATGTTTCTTCAAAGAGTATCAATTGAAAAAAAGAGATTATATAAAAAATAGTATTCCTAAAAATGTTTTATTCACAAGAAAGATAAATATTTGAATATATTTGATCTGAAATTTCGAGAGGGACCAAAAATCGTGAATTTAAATTTTACGATACCGGCTTTTAAAAGTTTGGGAATCACTGTATTAGTATATGTCTACTAGAACTTATTAATTTTTATTACGCCAAAACCATTTTAATACTATTAATTAGAAAAAGACCCGTCATATATGGCGGAAGAGCTGAATTTTCTTCTTTGAAAGTATCTGTTTAAATTTTAAAATCATAATTGTAATTTATTGTTTCAAATTCGGTGTTGATTTAACAGTTGGTCGATTTTGTCGGCTTCCCGGCGTTTTTCAGGGAAAACGCTGAACTGACAGAACCGTTTTGATGCGGGCTATCCAGATTAACTACGTTTTTGAATGGATTCGCTTCGGTTCGTCCATACTTTTGCATTTATATTATAGAGTGACTGTAGTGTTCACTAAATCTTATCAGCAGCAGCAACCAATTAAGAGTTTTTTTAGGTTATATTAGTTTAATTTTTGATTTTATAATTTTTTTTTAGGTTATATTAGTTTAATTTTTGATTTTATAATTATTTAAAATGTCTTAATTGGATTTGCGATCCCTGAAATTTTTGAGCTGGAAAAATCCAGAATTATAGTAAAAATAATAAAAATAAAAAGAAAAGACATTTGTTTATCCGGGCTACGACATTAATTGTCAGTTTTTTATATTTGAAATAAAATTTCGATATTTAGTGTTGTTTTAATATTCACTGACAACAGTAATGTAATTCCAATAAAAACGGCACAAATTACTAAATTCACAAATTTTCACGAATTTCTCCACCTAAATTCCGAAAAATAATTATAACGATGATCAATTTAATTTATTGACCTTTCTGTCTCAAATGAATTGGAATTTCATTAGCACAGCAAACGAGACGCAAATCGATCGATTTGTGTCCGATTTCTCGCGTCAAATTTTGCAATTCTTCGGCCGAGAAATCGTCATTCCGAGATTATGTGAAATTGTTCTTAATCTTTTACCGCCTCTTTCGATCGGTTCCCATAACAGCAGCACCAATAATAAGATCGATAATTACGATCCTTTCCACCTCGTCCGGCACTTGTACTGGACCGACCCCGGTTTGAAGAAACCGCTACAAGACGCTATAGAGCACGTCATTCACAAATTTTCTTGGGTCCGTGCGTTGAATCTGCCGCCATTTGCGTCGAAAATCTTCTAAGGTCTGGAGACAGTCTCGTTGCATTCATGCCGAGAATGAGTTCTCTCGGCAGTGTCCCCTCGGATACGCACTTCCGTTTGTATAAGATCAGTGACACTGTCACCTCAGTGCCTGACTTATATTACATTATTTTTCTCCAAAAATGTCCCCTCAAAACTCTCAAGCAATAAATTTTCAATCATTGAAACTAACTCGAGTCCATGAAATTTATTTCTCAAATTATAACAACTATATCACTGATAATAGCCACGTATTGATAATAGTCACATTATCAGTGTAATAATAAATCATAACACAGGTCAAAACAATAATAAAAAGAATAGTACGCTACACACAGAGTCCACAGGCATAATGAATCACCGAAAAAATAAAGCTTTATCGAAGAGATTTCAAAATAAATCAAAATAATTTACAAATGAAAAATCAATTTCCATTTCACAGAAATGGAAATTACAGGAAAGAATTCTGATATTGACAAAACAACGATTTTCAATAACCAATTGACCGAATAGATTGCAAGATCAAATCGTTAATTACATTAACGGACTGTGTGTATCGGCGTGCATGTGTTGAGTTTATGTTTTCTGTGTATGCGTGTATGCATATGTGTGTGTGTTTCGAGCGTTACACAGATGAAACATTTGGCTTTATATATAATAAAACTGGTATTTTATGGTTGGAAACCACAAAGTCTGGAAATCCAGGCTTAACTATATATACGAAAATTTTCCAACAAATCATTTGAAAATAATAATCTTTACGTTTATCAAATATATTCAATATTTTTCGATAATTTTTTAATAACATTATATAAATCTCATATTACATCTATCATTTGTTCTTTATGAGTCTCCCAATATTTACGTTATTTAATTTCGTTTACTTTTCACGCGAATACTCAAAATCATTTTTTTAAATACAGGGTAACCATTAAACTTGAACTTTTTAATGTAGTCTTACTTATTGATGGGATTAAATTATCAATGTATACATTTTTAACGATTTTAATTAGTTTTAGTTTTTTTCAGCCCTTGTATTTGGAATTTAAAAAAATATCCCTGTTCGGAATTTGAATTTATTTGTATTACTGTTTGAATTATTATATTGTTATTTATATTTGAATTTCCATTATCTCCTGCTTAGTCAAATTCAAATCGACATTTATCTTCAAGCCTTTGCTAATATATTAAAAATATTTTAAAACCGGAAATGCAAGCTCATATGCAAGTGTTAATAATTCTCTTTATTCTCTCTTTATCGTAATATATATTTTCATCTTATATTTTCTTTTAGAGGTTCTTGGAACATCCTCTGAATTATTATTAAGAGTTATTTCAGACACCCAAACTTTATTATACAACACAAAAATTGTTTAAATCTAATATTTAAACAAACTTATTTTTTGAGAAACAATTTGTTTTATAAATCTTAAACCGATATAAATAAAAATATTTATAATATTAATACTTGATTTTTATTTTAATTTTATAAATCAATTTTAAATTACGATAACATTTTAAAATATTTAATCGTTTCGTTTAATTTTATTAATGTTTAAAAGTCGTTACACATATAAAAATTATACATTTTAATTTTTATATTACATTTAAAACTCTCAAAAAATTTTAATTATTAACAATTTAATTAGATCTTAATTTTATTAATTTCCTTTTTCAAATTTACATATTTAATTATATATAAATTTTAATTTGTACATATTTAATGTAATCTTATTTCAAAAATTTCCCTAACATTTAAAATTCCTAATACTCTTTTTTATTTCTTAAAAACGGATAATAAAAGATAACAATTTGAATACTTATAATATATATAAACATAGGGGTTTATATCTTAGCTTCTTAAATAATTGAAAAAATATAAATGTTAATGTAATATAAAAATAAACGTAAGGTAAAAAATAGTTAAATAAAGAGAACCATTTGCATTAAGTAAAAGAAAGGAAAGAGGAAAAAATTAGAACAAGGAAGAACATAGAAAAAGTGTTTGAAAACATTTAAGGATGAAGCCGTATAAAATTCAAATCTGTAATCTCTTCAATGGGCAAGATTGTATCTGATGTTTAAAGTTTGCGAATGAACTACTTGGTTACATCAATAATGACCTTTTGACTAACCATGATATATGGTTTACGGATGAAACACATATCACTTTGTATAGTTATGTGAATAAACAAAATTAACGACAATTTGGTATAGGAAATCATCATCACAGTTTTACTAAGTTTCAACAGTCAACTAGCATTACTTTATGTTGCGCTATGAGCGTAGATGACATTATTAGTCCTAACTATTTTAATAAAGCAATTTTTGAAGTATTACAAAAATGTTTTTGAAAAATTTGTCATTCCAAATGTGATACAGCTATCCAAAGTTGACAAGTTTTAGTTTTAATATGATGGTTTGAAAAAACATTGAACGCATGACGTAATCTATTTCATATCACCATATTTTGGAAAAAAGATCATAGCCCTAAATGCAAAATTATTAGCAGATAATGCAATAGAATGTTCTTCCTATCCACTAGTTTTCAATGTCTGCTACTTTTTATGGGATTTATTAAAAGATGGCGTGTTTAGAAATGCTCCAAATCAATGTGAAGAACCAAATATTGAGATTCATCGAAAATATTCCGATTTCTACTTTAAAGTTAATTTGTGTATGGCCCGAGAAAAATATTTTTTCTTTAAAAGTTATTTAAATAATATTTTGCGTTTCATTTGACCAGGTACTTTTTGATTGTAATATATATTTTCATCAACAATAATTATTTTGTGTAAATTTTTAAAATAAAGTCTACTATTAAAAGAAATATAATCATATTAGAAATATCTTATACAGTTGAATGACTAATGATGATATTGTAGGGGTCTTGGAGATTTTGTTTATAAAAAGGCCGTGAACAGACAACCGATAGAACAAATGGTTTCTCCAGACCCGGATGTAACGGTGATTGAAAAGACCGAGATGGATTGTATGATAGTACTCGCCTGTGACGGAATTTGGGATGTCTTCACCAATGACGAACTGTGCAAATATTTATTATCTCGTGTACTACGGGTGGAGCACATCACTGAAATTGCAGAAGAAGTTCTCAATATTGCATTATATAAGGTAATTTATCAAAAATAATTGTATTAAATTACAAAAAAAACAAATTTATATTCTAATTTAATTTTAACTGTAATTGTTTTAATAAATTTATCATTTATTGATTCTGTAAAAGCTTATTGTGAAAATCATTCCCCGACTCTGGGGATGATAATTAGCATTGGGGAAATCAGATTTACTAAAACGCATATTAAACAGACTGACTTTGATGTTTTGCTCATTCGGTGGATGTTGATTATGAAAATATTGATAGGAAATATAATTACAGTGCAAATAAACAAAATCAAAAATTTTCAGAAGCAATGAGAGATGTTTCATTTGAGGGAATATTGCTCAATGAGAATCAGAAATATTAGTTTTCTTTTTAGAATTTTTTATATGTATTTCTTATATATTTCGTTTAATTTTATTTATTTTATTGTTTCTCTGGTTGTTTTCATCTAATAAATTAAAAGTTATAAATCGGTTACGTTTTTCTTGAACGAAGAAATATTTATTAAATAATATAATTTTATATTGATTATTTAATTTATCCAAATCAAACGCTAAAGAATATTTTTTTAATTAGAAATTTTATTACTAGAATAATAAATAAAATATGTATCTACTTTTAGTTCTTCTAAGGAAATTTGTTTCTTGATTAATAAACGGCTTTTATGTGATAGCAAAGTTTTCTAATTAATCGTTCTAAATCATGTCAGAGTTATAGTTTGAAAAATGAGAAAATATTTATCTTTCAATATTGTGAGTTGAATGGGATTCTTTTTTTAATGATACAACGAAGATATTTCAGATTTGTAATTATTTTTTTCTTGCCAAGAAATCTTTTTTTCCGAGTTATAATACAAAGTCAAAAATAAAGACTCTTTAATGCTTATTAAATAGTCTTGCATTTCCAAGTATAATTCCAAAGTGACTGAATTCAGGTAAACCTTGTGTGGTGCTGGTTTGTTTTACGCCGATTTTTTTCGCTGGAGTCTCATGGAACGGAACAAGGGCTCAAAACGAAATTTTATTGCACTTAAATAATTTTAGATACAGATAAATTTGGTTTTTCGCCGGGTTTCCACTTTACAAGACTTCGGCTTAAAAAATCAGCGTAAAACGAACTGGCGTAAAAATAGATCTGGCGTAAAAATGGACGTCTCCAACACAGCAATTGGCGCAGTCTTGATGCAGGTCCGCAATACACATTCCGAACCCATATAATTCTTTTCTCACAAGCTGTCACCGGCTAGCTATCGGACTAAAATTTTCAGAGTAGATCAAAACCCGAAGACAATCATGAAAAAATTATTTCAAGATGATCGGACATGTCTAAGTTGTCATTTTGGCAAAAACAGTTTGTATGTAGAAAATTTATTTGGTAAATTTTGTATAATAAAATGATTTGAACCTTTGTTTTAATCAAATTTGAATTTCCGTTGTTGTTAATTAATAATTATTGACAGCTAAAATCAGATTATATCTTGTGATATAAATTAATTTTAATTCGTCATTTTATTTTATTAATTCTAGTTAACGCTAATACCGGTCAATTTAAATATTGAAGAAGAACATAAGAAGAAGAATTGAAGAAGAACATCGATAAATGGTGTTGTTGAAAGTATAGGGATTTTGAGAGTTTATGTAAACAGTTGATATCTAAATTATTTAAATATTTCGTAAAAATTTGTGTATTTCGTGTTTGTTTAGTGAAAATAGAGTGATTAAATATTTTAACAGAAAACTGAAATTTTAAGGACAATATAGTGGAAAAAATGTGGTAATATAAAAAGCTCTTTTTATAAATGTGATTATTTTAGTTTAAATTTTTTTTTAATTTCAACTTCTTTTAATCGCATTTTTCTCCGAAACTAAAGGAGATACACATAGAAACTTTAAAGTCAATATTCCTAAAAAAGATAATTTTTAATTATATTAAATGTTTTTCTCGGAGGAGTATGGAAGTACTTTCAAACAATAATTTAATATTGTTATTACAATAAAATGCAAAATAAAAATCATCAAATGCATTTGAAAACTTTCGGCGGGCCCCATGCGACCTGCGGGTCGTAGTTTTCCCATACATGATCTAGAGCGACACAAACCTACAAGAGTTTTGTGTGGATTGCGTGCTCAATGAAAAATTGCTATTTGAATATTCTGTATTACGCGGGTGGATCAAAATTAGAGTGAATTATGTTATAAATAAATTTTCCTAGATCCTGAGCACAATTCAAGCTGTAATATTAATAAGATATCGGAAAAGATTTTTGTTTTTAGTATACTATAACCGCTATATTATAATTTGAGCGCTTCAACTCAATTCCTCTAATTATGGACGAATCGGTATTTTGAATTGAATCAAAATATTTTAAGGTTAAACAGTAACTAAAATTATGTTACAATAAAATTATATTAGTAAAAATATTAGCTTTTTAACGATCTTGTAAAATGTAAAAAGAATCATCAAAGTAGTTGTAGAAATTTGAAAATCTTTCTTGATCTATCTACACCGGTTATTTAGTCGCAGGTAACTATGTCTAAATCTGATGCTTCGTTCACGGGAAATATATCATGTTACAGCCTAGTAGTTCAGATTTCAAAAATGGGATTTGTTTCTACCCAATTTAGATAACTTGACTGCATAGAAATAATTATGTAAATTTAATAATTAGAATTGTTCAATTTCGATTCCACTATTTATTTTATAAAACTATTTTTCATGCCATGAATGATTTTAAAACAAGTTTTCATTCGATTAATAACTGCCTGACCTTAAGTGTCTTTTTGGGCTAAATCTTTAATAAATATATTGGTATAAAAAGTAATTTTATTTAATGTAAATTTATAAAAAACTTTTTAATAGTTTCCATACTGAGAACGGAATGTCAATAAAAGTAAACATTTGACAAATATAGACTCGATTAAGTTATTAAATTGAGGAAGTACTGAAATACAATGGGTAAATGTATTTCTAAATGGACTAAGTGAGGTTAACTTCCGGTTTAAGTTAATTATAAATTATTTTACATAATTTACATAGGTAACTTAAAAATGGTAAGTAGAATGAATATTTTAAATTTTAAGTCATTAAAAATCATTTTTTAATTCTCATATTTTCTATAGGTTATTTGTCATTTTCGATAAACTTTTTAAAAAAACCCTTTAGCAATTATGGCTTAAAAGTGTCATTGATGTTACATATCTGTCTTTAAATTTAAATTTAAATTAGGTAAAAGAGATAACTGTAATTTAATTTTTCAAATATGTTGCCATATGGCAACAATGGGCTGGAAAGGGTTAAATGTTTTTCTCATAACTAATTTGCATTTACAATTAGTTAAAGTAGTTTATATTTTATGATCGTGTATTCAGAAAAATTATTTGCATATCTTGGGATTTCGGTAAAAATGTTTAATTGCTTTGGAAATTACACAAATTCGGCAAAACATATATACAATTTGTTTGATATTTAAATTGTGAAATTCGTAACTAAATTATGTGACATTCACTTTAATTGAAAACTTTTGTGCCGTTAATATTTTCATTAGATTAAAATGTTAAGGGTATAATTTGATTAATGCATAATATATTTATATTTTTCTAGGGCAGCAAAGATAACATGAGCATAATTATAATTTACTTAAAACCAGCGATAATTGTGGACTTAGATTTGGTTTTGGAAGAACGGGTCTTAGACACATTGATTTACAATAAAACAGAAAGTTTGTTTTTTTACGTTATATATTATTTTACTACAATTATCCATATTTATATTCTCACTCAGTTTATTTTTGTAAATTTGTTTTCCATTTATTTTCCTGTTTTGTAGTATGTTATTAATTGCGATTAATTATTAATTCATTTGTTTTAATCGGTTGTTTGCCGATTCAGTGTTTGATTTAAATAAATACTTGTGACGCATATTTATTTTTTCTGATTAAGACGACAAGCGGCATGTGCACTATCAAATTTACAGACGCAGTCGCACATTTGATGGAAATGGAGATTTCGGCACATGGTGTCGGAAATTCGAATCATCAGCCTTAATCTGTTGAGTCGACAAATTAGGAGCGATCCCGCTTCTTTTGGAGGGTCGCGCGTAAGAGCTATATCCAGGTTTGCCATTACAAGAACAGGAAAACTACGATGCGATCAAGGTGGCATTATCAGTTGCATTCGGACTGGACCCAAGATCTGTTTATGACGAATTCTGAAATCGAAAGCTTTTAACAAGGCGAGTCAATCGACGAGTTTGTAGCGGCGCTTCGGAGGCTCGCGGCAAGCTTTTTTAGCAGGGCTCCCGATGGATACAGNCCCGCCATATCGCATCGGAGGCGGCTAAATCTCAAGCCACGTTGCAGGAATTGATTCCAATGACCCGCTCTCAGCTCCGCGTCAATCAGACAAATTTATCAGCAGGTGAAATCAAATTTTTAACCGGAAGAAATAGATCGACAGACCAGACAGCAGCAGCGATCAATGAACAAATCAATGCTCTAGATGTGGCCAAACGGGTCACATGAGACGGGAATGCCGGATGAAACCGTCGTCACAAAACACCGCAAATAGTCAGGACAACGGTTGTTTTGTATGGGGTAGCAATGAGCACCGGTGCTCAACTCGCCCTAAACGGTACCGATATTCAGGAAACGAGTAGCGGCCTCCGATTATTGCGCAGGTAGGGTGGCTGCTAGGAGTAGAGCGCAACTACCAATAATTGATGTACGAGTCGAAGGAAAGGAGGTGAAAGGACACAGGTTACTCAACAATTATGATTGAACAACGATTAATAAATTCAGTCAACGTAAGTTTAATTTCAGAGAAAATCCAAACAGTTGGCGGGCCGAGAGAAATACAAAAGGAGCGTGGGCAAAAATCGAAGTACGGGGCAGCAAATACAGTGTTGAACGCTTCTAACAACGGACCACAGCGAGATAGGGGTCGGTGTTCTACTCGGAATGGACGTCATAGCGATGTTGGGCGGTGTAATCGTCAACAGCAACGGGACGCAGCTGGCCTTTGGAATAGAACAAGTTTCAGGAAATATGAACTGTGGGCAGAATCAGTGTGGTAGCCAGGACGAGCACGCCGAAATATTAGCCACAGTTAAGAGAAGCGAAGCGTCTAGAGGGGCGATGGCACCGATAGCACCGACCGGGTCGTTGGCACCACCAGTAATATATCACAGACCAGGATTTCACAGGAAAATTCAATGGGCAATGTTGGTCTGTGTCATGGCACTTGAAGGGGTCAGGCACCTCCAGTGCATAACAGTGTCGCGAGCTATTCATCAGCCTGGTGGCATGAAGAAGAAATTAATGCCGAACTAAATGATTGGAAGAAAAACGGCTGGTTAGTGAGGGTTTCCGACAACCAACACTGCCACTAATGGCGGTGCTACAAGTGTCAAAAGACAAGATCAGGCCGGTCCTCGACTACCGGGAGTTAAATGAAACAATCTCCAACCACACCGCGGGCAGTTTGGTTTGTGCAGAAAAACTTCGAAATTGGCGGTGATGGGAAATCGTGAAATCGTAGATCTTAGATGAGCTTATCTGCAGATCAAAGTTGACCAATCACTGTGGCAGTTTCAGGTAGTAAAACATCAAGGGCCATCGTATTATCTAACCTGTTTTGGTTTCGCACTTAGTATCGCGCCAAAAATAATGTGAAGGATATTGAAACACGTCTTGGCATGAGACGAAGCGGTGAAAGAAGGGACGTACCCGTATTACGACGATATCATAGTGGATTAGAATAAAACAACGACCAATCAGCTGATGTCGTTACTCACTCGATTCGGTTTAGAGACGAAACCACCAATTGCGATAAACGGAGGCAGAGTGTTGGGACTGACTGTGAAAGAAACAACAAACGGAAAGCTCAAATGGCAGCGAGACGGACCACTCCCACAACTGCCACATTAAATGACTCGTCGTAATCTTTTCGCGTGGACAGGACAGCTGTTGGTTGGGGGATGGTTGCGTCCATCATGCAGCTTCATAAAACGAATTGCCAGCCGGGGAGATTTGGACATCGAAGTGGAAACGCAGGTAGCAGCACTAGCACGACAACTTGCAGAAAGAATTAAGTCGGAAGATCCCGTTCAAGGAATCTCGGAAGTACTGCAAACTGATGAAGGGAGAGTGTAGTGCTACGCCAGCTCGATTGCAGTAGGGGTGGCAGTCGGGATCGGCATGGAAATTGTGGAGGACGCATGCTGGCTTCGACCGAAGAATGACAGTAACCACATTAATCTTTCAGATCTCGAGGCTGTGAATCAAGCTCTCAAACAAGCGTTGAAATGGGGCCTCCGAAAGTTGGAATTATTCACTGATTCAGCCACAGTATACAAGTGACTCACTGCAGCTTTGTCCGGACAGTTCGATCTCAGGCCCTCAGTGAGTTATTAATCAAGCGTAGAATTAATCTTTTCAAGCAGGTAGTCCAAGAGGAGGACATCACAGAATCAATTAGGCTTATTCGATCAGAAGAAAATAAGGCGGACATTTTGACTCGTGTACCAAGTAATTGGTTTGCAGTAAAAAAGGAATCAATCGCAGCATAAGCATCGAATCAGGAGAGCAACAAGAGAGCCATGACGGCTTAAATAAGTTGTACGAAATCCAACACTTTGGCAGAAAACGCACTATGTTCTTAGCAAGAAAAGTGTGTTGGGCGAATAAAGTATCAGAGGAACAAGTAAAATCAATTGTGAAAGGATGCGACCAGTGCGCGTCAATCGATCCAGCACCGGTTCGTTGGGAGAAAGGAGTAATCGGCACGAAGAAGACGTGGCAGCGGTTGGCGGTAGATGTCACACATATGAATGAAAAAAATCCTAACTGTAGTAGACTGTGACCCAGGACGATTTATTATATGGCGTGAAATTAAATCCGAAAACGAGGAATAGGTTTGTAAAGCATTATTTAGTATTATATTCGAATTTGGACCTCCAGAAGAGGTATTACTGGATAATTTTAGTACTTTCAGAGGAAGCGGGGTTAAACAGTTGCTTGATCGATGCGGAGTACAGGCGGAATTCAGATGCGTGAACCGACCGAGCGGAAACGGAATTGTAGAATGGAGCCACCGCACTTTCAAAAGAATGGTAGCTTTAAGTGGCGGTCAGGTCGGGGAGATGATCGCGTGGTACAACGCAACACCAAACGCGGAGGGGATAATTCCAGCATCAATGGTATTTGCCAAAAAACGGAGACTGCTTCTGTCGAAAGATTTCTCGTTAATGCAACCACATCCACAGAAAGAATTAAAGAACGACAATCTTACAGTAGGAGACGAAGTATTTGTTAAGCCAGTACCGCAGTTCAACTGTACTACGAAGTTGGCACGGGCAACTGTTACCAAAGAACCCCAGCTGAATCGCATCGAAGTCAATGGAATGCCATAACACATCAGTCACGTGAGGCGTGCAACCCCAATATCCACAAAACGAACAGGAATCGGCAATCAGGAGGTAATGCAACCGACTCGACGAGAGTGGCGAGGATCGAATGGGAGAGCGACGAGGGAGCGGAGTATACAGAAGCGAACAATCAGCAAGATCTGAAAGCCGAAGAACGGCCTCGCCGCACGATGTGGCCACCGATTCGACTAAACGACTGTCTGTGCTAGCAATCAGATTCTCAGTGACGACAAAGTGTCTCCTTGCTCGAGCAACGTATGCTTGTGTGCCTTGAAGACAAGGGGGTGTGTCATTAATTGCGATTAATTATTATTTCATTTGTTTTAATCGGTTGTTTGCCGATTCAGTGTTTGATTTAAATAAATACTTGTGACGCATATTTATTTTTTCTGATTTAGAGGACAGTATAATCGAGTTAATTTAGAAAAATTTAATTTAGCTAAAAATACTGTTTTAGAACTATGAGGGGTTAATTTAATTTTTTATCTCGCCTGAATAATTTATTATTTTTTTAATTTAAAGGGTAAAATATTTTTAAGTTAATATGATTATTCAATATTTTAAAATTAAAAATTATATAATAAAACAACTATTAAAAAATCAAAAACGTTTTTAAAAATAAAATATTTTTTAATGTGTTCTTAAATATTTTAAAAAATTAAAAATGATATAATAAAAGAAAATCATAAAAAATAAAATATGTATTTAAAAATGAAAAATATCTTTTAATGTATCTATTAAATATCTTAAAATTAAAAATATCAAGAAAACAAAAATATTAAATATTTATTTATAACTAAAAATATTTTTAATAAGTATAAAAAAACGGCAAAATACACACCAATTAACCAGCTTGGGGATTGTATATTTTGTCCTTTTTTTTATGTTAAGAAAAACTCAACTAGTTAAACTGACGAATATCCCAATCAATTTAACTTGTGTTTAGAGCGGTAGAAACCAATAAAAATAACTCTAAATAATAACTTTTTTAATGAAAATATAACTCACAAATTAATTAGTGACAAATCTTCAATGTTCGTTAAATAATGGTAGTTATTCTGTGATACACTGAGGATCGGTCAGTTATTCGTATATGGACTGTTATTAACCAACTAAAATATGTCGTTAGGAAAACAAGAATGTTTTGACGAATTAGTTCGAGTCAGAATAGGAAAAAATCGGTTTGGTTCCAGTGGATAGGATCTTTAAAATAGATTACCGAATTGGAACAATAAGTGGATTGAATTTAAAAATAGATTGCCAAAAATTGAAACAGTAAATACCAAAACTTCAGTCGAAGTAAAACGTATTTCAACTTTAATTGACTAATATTTTTGTTCCATAAATTTTTAAAATTTAAATCGTCATTAGATTTTAATTATTAAATTGTCAAGACAATTTGAATTGTTGAGTTCGTGATATTTCTAAAGACGAAATTTTTGCTTAATTTGAAACGTAATCATTTTTTGACTCGGCCGATTTGTTGTGATGGTGATTATTGGTCGAAATTGGTTTTTACGATTGTAATAATCCAAAAATAAATAAGACGATTGAATAAAAAAAAATAAAAAATAACCAACAACGACACAGACGACAACTTAATAATTTTAAAACACAAGTAAATAAATATTGACAATTCGCATACACAAATAAAAAAAATAAAAAAAACAGAGATAATATACGATCACACACAAAAAAAAGAAACCATCCGCTCTAGCAAACGAGGTGTCGGGTTATTACAATAAGTAATTTTAAAAAACTTTGAAATAAATTTTGAAAATAAAGTTTAAATAATTTTCGAAATAAATTTTCAGGATTTTAAAAATTAAATCGAAAAGAATTTAATAGATTAATTTGGGTCGAGACAATTAAATTTTGGTGTTAAAAAAAATGAATCCTGATATTGAGGTTGCAACCACTTCTCACAAGAACAAATGCTGTTACATAATTATGGAAACTACACCATTTTAAAATCAACTTTTGGTAAATACCAAATTCTGGAATCGTATGAATATTAATTAAAAAATATAAATCCTGATACTCTATCACAAATGACTCTTATTTCAATACTACAAATAATCTTAACTTAAAATAATCCCATTTATGGGTTGTGGATTTATGGATTGTGGAATTTATGGATTGTGGAATTATGAAAAGAATTTTTGACATTTATTTTTATCTTTATTATATATGTATTTCAATGACATAAATCACATCATTTAGTGTTTAATGCCCAACCTTTTTAGATTATTTGAAAGAATATCCAAATGCAACTCCAAGCTCACTCTTAAAATGGTTTTCTTCTGTGGATTTACCAAACTTACCTCCTGGTGGGTTGATGACAAAGTTGGTCGATTTTATGATTTATAATGTTTTTTTATTTATTGTTTTTTTAAAACTATCTAAGAATCAATTTTATACAAATTCACCTTTACACTGCTATCCGTTATTTTCTATAAAAGAATTACATGGATAAAAACGGTGTACGAAAGACCGTTGCAAATTAACTCCAACCATTTTGTAATCATTTGTAGATTTCACCTTTGATTCTTTCATTCTGTTAAATTTTTATTTTATTACTTTTTGTTTTATCACTTAAGGAAACATTTACGACAATATTTTATTTAGTTAATGAGTTTATAAATTAAAGTTAGGGTTTATTTTTAAATTCCCTCAGTTGAAATGTTGATATTGCAAATATTTTAATAAGATTAAATTTTGTTTGACAATTTTTTTAATTACTAGATTGTACCAAATGTTCATTTAAAATTACGAAGAGTTATATTTTTTCGATGAATTACTTATAAAAACAACTATTTAATCACTACGAGGATTTTGGGAAACTCGTATAAATTTTTGAATTTTAAATTTAACTAATAAATTTCAAAAAAATTAAAAATATATAATAAATTAACATATAAAAATTTTACCATTAGAATAAAATCAGTTAATATAATTTTTTATAATAAAAAAACGAAAATGTATTATAAAATAATTTATATTAAAAATAGTAATGAATTTGATAAAGACTTTAAATTAAAATAAAAACTTAATAAATTTGGAATAAAATATTTTTAATAAAATTTGAAGTAATAAAATTTTTAAGACTTCTAATTAAATCACGAAATAAAACATTGGCGTAAGTTAAGTTAAAATTAAAATTTTTCATTAAATGAAATATTAAATTATGTATATATCGTGTTAATATAAAACATCCCCCCGTATACGATCTAGTCCAAAATTTAGACTTTTTTTGGGAATATTAATATAAGACATCCCTTAATATAAAGTTTGTCGATTTTATAATTTAAAAAATTTTATTTGATAATTTCAAAAATAAAAAAAATTATGTAAATTTTAAAAATTTTTAAAAGTAATGTTTTAAATGTTTTTAAAAGTAATTTTAAATTAATCATTTTTCATCCCTTTATGAACCAAAAAAGAAAAAGTTACACTGTAAAATATAAAATGAATGTCTTTGAGGAGTCTCGCAATAGAAATTTAACGGAATATTGTAAGGAAATGAAATGAGATCTGAGACGAAAATATGCTAGTATAAGACCTTCCAAATTAGTGTTCCACCAAAGTAATTATAATGCAGTGTCTTATATTTTGAGAAAGGTGGGTATTTGTATCAATATTATAATTATAGGCTCGTGCAACATGCCTCGAAGTTGAGAAGGAAAAGTACAGTCAATGCATCTATTAATACCATTTGGTTATCACTATCATTAATCGACGATTGCCGCATAATTTTAATTTCTCATCATCCAGTCCTTTTATTATCAATTTAGCGATCATAACATATTTTCATAGGTCCACGTTTCGGGGTAAAAAAATTATTTAAACGATGCAGTCTCATTTTATTCCTGAACAACCATCTAAAAAGTCTTTCAAAACCTGGCTATACGTAGGAAAACCTATTTCAGTAAATAGAAATAGCTTTATAACTTTTTTATTAAAATAAATTTAATTTGAATAAGACTATGCTTTCTATAGTAGTCTTCACTACTTATTATGTGTATCAAGTAAAAAATTATTAGTATTTTATAATACACTAATATATATATATATTTATGTTTATGTATTTATTTAAAATTACAATAGTTACTTTGGGCGGGAATTCAGTCATGTACTGATGACAATAAATATTCCTTAGTTTCTTACTTAAAACTTTTGTTTTGCTTAGTATTGGATTTTTTATTTAAATAAAATCTATTTAACTTGTTGTGATATAAATTAATTGCTAGAAGCCCATGTCTTGTTATGATGCTAGATCATTTCAGTAAATGTAGATTTAAGATATAAGATTTATATTTTAGATGATTTCTCCTGTGAATCCTTAAATCATTATAAATAATATTTTATGATCCTAAAATGAACAAATTAAAAAGTTAAAGAATGTTTATTTATTATTATAATTTCTAAATGGCAAAATGAAATACCAGTAACTTTAACAATAAAGTTTAGATAATAACATTTATTTCCTAAATAGACAAGTTCAGGGATGCAACATTTTTGCGTGTCGATAAACTTTAATAACAAAAATACTCACCAACTTCAAGTATTACCTTGAAAGCTGATGTTAGTATTGCAATATTCTTCTTTATTCCATCGAAAAATGTCTACAAGGAAAAGTGGTTAAATAGAGAGAGAACTCTACTTTGATATTTTCAAGGTTACATTGGACAAATTTCGTACACAAATTCGGGTTAAGAAAGTACTAAAGGAAAAAAATCATTAAAGAACACAAACAAATAATCCAAATAAACTATTCTGAAGGATTTAAAGCATTTAAGAAGAGTATTTCAAGAATATAAGTAATGTCAAAGTTGTTTCAATGACATCCAAAGTTCAAAGCTTCCTCTCCAATAAATCGCAAAAAATTTGTGGATTGCAAGCTAATCTGGTTTATAAATGTTATTGTCACTGATGTAAACACTTGTATGTTCGAGAGACAAATAATAATCTCAAAAACCCGGATAAGTGAGCATTCATAATCAAGTTGATTGAGAAAGGTTCTTGATCATTGGTTACACTATAAAAATAGAATCTCTTCTATTTGAAAGGGCGAGTTTTCGGTTTTACAGAAGGGCTTTGATTCACATTATGAGAGACAGTACTGTGAATCATTATTGATAAGACACTACAACTGATTAACTATTATTCAAAATGGGCAAAGTAAAGTCTTTTCAATTCTTAAAATCTTTAATTATAATAAATAAATAAAGTTTGCCATTACTATCCAATAAAATCTTTAAAAAAATAATATTTACTGATAAAATCTCCGATTAATTAACATTTATATGTCTTGCATGTGATATTATTATTACTGACGATGAAAATGAAGTTTCAAAACATGTACAATAATTAATTTCTTAAAAAAATGCTTTAACAAAATTATATGTATATATAAATTATATATATAAATTATATATTATACTCAAAGTGGATTATCAACTATATCATACCTGAGTATTGTTGCATTAAATCGGAGAAATGAACATTTAGTAAATCCAGATTCAGTATACTTCATCATTGTTTTCATAAAAATGATGAAGATCATGTTTATGTGTTTTTGATAAACTGATTTGCAGAAGTGAACTGTACTGTCGATTACTGTACTGTTTTGATAAATCAAGCAATTTATACATCTATGAGAATCACATTATGGTTGGCATCAAGTAACAAAGATTTGATTTAGTGCTACAGTAAAAGATAATAGTAAAAGACAATCATGCATGTGAGGATCGACATATTCTTCAAATCTATCTATTAACTTTCCAATAGAAAGCAGCATGAACTGTTTGAGGATTTTAAAACTGATGGTTGACGATGCCTTTGTTATCGAAGAAAGCATTGAAGTTTCTTGAATTTAGATATAAATTGTCATGTTTCTATGGGTTAAGGAGATTATTTCGACTTCCGTACTAAAAACACCGTGTCTCGTCATCAGTGAAAATTGATTTCAGGATGTTTGGGCTAATATTTGCTGCTCATATGATCTTTCTGGAATGATGCACTGTTATCAATTTTGCTGTTCAGTTAGTGTGTGGAACAAATTTGCACAGACCTTTGTTTCGAAATAATCATCCTTCAGAATTTGATAAATAGTTTTTTTATTTACGTCAATGACTTCAATTATTCTCATTGTCATATTGCGATCATTTGATATAAATTGTTGTACTGATATTAATTCTGCTATTCGAATTATTGTTAGCCTTCTCATTTTTTGTAGTAGTCTACCGATGTTATTTCCCGCTAAATCGTTTGTGCCATTCAAAAGTCGTTGATCGTGATGAAAACCATGATACACTTCTTTCATCATTATGGACATTTCAAATGAAATTCAAAGAACTCATTTTGGATGAAATTGGGACCACCTACTAAACAGTTTCGACGCGCTCGGCATTTTAATTACTTTACTTAGTCATTGTATGATGTGATTTAAATAAGGAAGAAAAGTCTTTGGATTAAGAAAAAAACGAAAATAAATCATTTCATTTTACATCTTCAGTCCTTAAATTTACTTGTCACACTGTATTTTTTATTTTTATGTTAAATAGTTATTATTAAAATATGGATATTTATATACATATCAGTAAATTAAAACTATACTAATAATTTTATTTTATTCTATTTTTTTAAATTTATATATTTAAAATTTTATAAAAAATCATAAAATAAAATAGTAAACCGAAATCGACAGCTGATATACAAAATACTCACAAATTAATTTATTATTTATTTAATTATCGAATATGTCAATATAGTTTGTGAATTAATGTTTATTTTAGACGATATAAAATTGAGAAATATTTAGAGGAACTCAAAGCTTTTACTTCAGATAACGCAGTTGAAGTAAATTTTAATAATGTGTCTATGTATATTGAACTTGCGAATATTCCAGACACCCTTTAGTCTTCGACGGAAAAACCTCAACAAAAACCATTTGTAATTTGAATAAAAAACAAGTTCCAAAATAACAGAGTCGTATTTATTAAAAATATTACCAATTTTTTTGAAAATAAATTTTTTTGTTTTTTTTACTTTGTGATTTTTTATATTGAACTATTTTTTAGTCTTTCTATTAACTACAAGTTTTCAATTCTTTTTATTAGCTTACATTCTTTATATATAATTGTTGGGATTTGTTAAATAATATTTAGAAATTTATTTTTTCAGAATTTTTCCAAACAAAAAATGATTTTTTAAAAAGTCAATGACGTATTTTTATCAAATTAGAATTTAAATATATTTTGTATATGTTAAATAAGAAGAGTTCTGTGCACATAAGGAATGGATATAAAATTTTTTTTGATTTAATAGTTCATTTAAAATGTCATTACAATTTTTACCCTTAATTGTTTAGTGCACTAAAACACGCTAAATACGTTTCATTAAAACAAAATTTTGTATCACTAAATTATTTAATCATTAATTGACATCTTAAAATATCTCACTTTAATATATAGACTAAATGAAGTTGAAATTAATTTTTATTGTGTAATTCACACACACACACACACACACACACACATATATATATATATATATATATATGTGTGTGTGTGTGTGTGTGTGTGTGAATTACACAATAAAAATTAATTAAAAACTGTCCGAACATAAAAAAACAAAATAAATTGTTTTTTTTGAATATTTAAAATTTAAAACTAAAAAAATAAAATTTTACAATATGAACAAAAAGTTTTGAAATTCGGAGTCCGAATTGATTAGCCTGTCTTCCTGATTCCCAGAATGTTTCCGGAGATACTTTATAATTGGCAAATATTTAACTGAAAATGATTAATACAGATAAAATTTTGTAATTCGTTTTTTTTATTTAGTTCATTTTCATGTAATAAGAAACGTTTGAAAATTTTCGAATTGTGAATATCCGATGCAATTGAAGTTAATTGCTGTGTTTCTCGAAGAGGAATTTATTAAACAATTATGAAACCTCAATTATCAAAAATCAATATAATTTTTTGGTGTGCTACATACTTATGTAAAACTAAGATTGATTCTGAGAAGAAATTAATGGGTCATAGGTTTTGTCTGAAGTGTTGATGTTTTGCACTAAAATATTTCGAAGAATAATTGTGTTTCGATGGATCCAGAAATTCTTTTAGATTGTCAACAAAAATATTCTTCTTAAAATTTTAATTAAAAATTTTTTGCCTTTTGAATTTTTAAATATTTATCAAATATAAATTTCATGTATAACATTTTTTAAATAAAATTAGTAAGATTAAAAAGATAAAATTTTTATTAAGATTTAAAGTATGTAGGTGGGAAGACGTGCATATCCACCATTAAATCAGCCATAATGTTCAGAAATATAAGGTTAATTCGGACTAAATAATGGCGAATCTAGTAAATTTGTATTGTATGAAACATGTTTATATGTTAGAATTAAAAAGGTTTAAATTTTGCTTTTCAAAAGATTTATTGTTTGAAAAGTAAAATTTAATATTCATTTAAAATGTTGTGTTGTTTTAGTCAGTTGGAATTACTTTGCGAGTTGAAGTTAGAAAATTCTAGCCGTAAATCTGCAATGATATGAAATAAATTGCATTTCTTGAATTAAATTATTTAATTCAGTAACATGAGAAATGCAAAACATCCAAAAATTAAAACCTGTGTCATGAAAGAAATGAGAGACAGAAAGAGTGCTGTTAGGTTGTCCGGTTGTCGTGGCATCAGAGAACGTAAAACACTCCTACTTATGACTAGAAATTCTGGTTGTGACACTAATGCTGGCCCACACTGGCTTTTGAAGGGTTGATTGAGGAGCCAAGTAACTTTGGTGTTGTATTCATATTGACATGATACAGAGAGGTCTTGAATATTGGTTAATTGATTAATTAAACTGATACTGTATCGTTCTTGCTTACTACATGTATCTTTGTATTAATGTGTTTAATAAATAATGGTGGACACATCCGCTATTATTAAATGTTGAAATTTTAGGATAAAAATATGTTTTTATAGACTCAATCTTTGTTTTCCACTCTATCCATATTAATTTGACCCAGTAAAAAAATAGATGATACTTTTTATTTTTATCTAAAACTAACGAAATTAATTTATCATACGTGTAATAAGGAATCCATAGTAATTGACTCTAAAGTTTGTTGCTAGTGGATTTTTCGTTTCGTCTAAATTTATATTTTTTTCAAATGTACGGTTTAATATGAGCAACGAAGAACTGTTTCAAATAATCCCTCATTTCCTCGAAATGTCAAAAACGTTTTTTATTTCTTAGGTAAATTATCAGATATTTTACAGTGTATACTAATAATTTCCTTTCTGAGAACCACTTTGAAGATGACTGCCCCTTTCAAATTAATATAAATATACATTATTTTTAATATTTTAAGATAAATTTTTGTTTAATTTATTGATAAAACTTTTGTTATTTATCACAATGAAAATATTTTTCAGAAAATAAAATCAAAATTTTCTTTGAAAAAGTTATTCTTTTATCATGAAGTATTTTTTTATTTGAGAAATATAATTACATTTAGACTGAATAAATTGTTAATATTTCGTATTTGCGTCTAAATAAATAAAAAACGGATAATAATTTTTTTTATTTAAGTCGATTTCTCTTGTAACTTTATACGAAAAAACCGGTTTTATGAAATTATTTTGACCTTAAATGAGTTTAGATAAAATAAATTTATTTTCAAAAAAACATCTGAGATAATTATTGATAATATTTAATTTTTCTCTCCGGGTAGAGAATTAATAATTTATACAAAATTCATTAGATGGAATTTTTTAAAGTATAATTTCTTCTCATATCCGAAAAACCTTTCACTTATATGTTCATTAGTTTAAATATGCTAATTACTTTCGGTTAAAAATTATTTAATTTTGATATTTCGACTCATAAGGGACGTCGATCCTACCACGACTGATTCTTTTGATTAATACATGATAGAAAAAAATCAAATTTTCTTCATCTATTTTTCCTATTCTCTACTGAATGGCTAAATCAACTGATCGGATCATCTTAATTTTCGACTCATTGTGATCGCACGGAAGAAATTAGCAAAATAATTCGAGATTTAAATTCTTTTTATCCAATAATTAAATAAAATTAATCAATAAATTTTCAATTATTTTATTGAAACTGTTTTTATTTAATTCTAATTTTTTTTTTGTTTTTTTTCAATGATGGTAAAATTTTTAAACTTTTATTATAACATCAATAATAAATTAAAAATTCAAATACTATAATATAAAATATATAAAAGTTTCAAGCCTGATGATTTTTTTTTCAATTATATTTTCATTAAAAAAAAATAATTTGATAATTTGTAAAAAATTGAATTGAGTTTTTTTGTTATTGACATATTTTGAAATCTTTGTTTGCAAATACAAAAATTACGAAAAAAGAGATATAGTCTTTTAGTGATTTTTTTTGTTAAAGATTGCATTATTTTGGATAATTTGATCTTTTCTGATGAGGCTGCGTTTCATTAACATGGTTGTATTAATCGTCCGTATCTGGAAAACAAGAAAACATTACACAAGTGCACTTCTGCAGAAAAGTAAATATTTGGGTGGATATTTCAAGTATAAAATTGTATGGCCCTTTCTTGTTTTTCAAAACAACACAATTAATGGTACTGATTCCAAGGATATATTAGTAAATGTTTTAATTCATAATTAAAAAGGAAGAGATGTTGTTCAGCTATTTGAAAGATCTAGTATATGCAGGACACAAAATTCAAAAATGCCGTAGATGAAAAATGCTCCTTAATTAATACTAAGATGTTGAAAAATTCAATTAATTCATTTAATGTAAGTGATTTTGGTGGCTTCTCTGTTGAGATATATATTAATTTCAATATTTTTTAATTGAAAAATAAAAGTTTTTTTTAGGCAGGTTTAAAATGTTAAAATGACTTTTGGCTGACCCTGTAGGGGCTGTTTATATTCTCGACAGATGTCTAAGCATAAGCATACCTTAGGAAGGTAGATTTAGGCCGAATGTATGAAGTCTAACAATAATATTTCAGTCCAAAGTAGTTCGAGAAATGATCTATTACCTCATTTGTGATTTATTCATCAAATTGATCTCAGTACAGCCTCTATATCTGATTCCTTCAGTTATGTTGTGCTTTTTTTCATTGAAAAATGATCAATCAAAACAGAGAAAATAAAAGATTTTCTCTCAATGAGTAAAGAAACCATAAATGAAGTTTTATCTTGAATAGAGGTAAGTGACGGAATTACTTTCTGTCTTTTGTACATCGAAGGATATTCGATCTGGATTGGTCGCCAGTTTATATAGTCCTAATTCTGTTGTTATAGATTATGCAGAAAAAAATGAAAGGAGCATAAATTATTTTAGAAGGTGTGATTTGAATGAGCGTTTTTTGCACTGCCTACAGATGAATCGACTGGTTCCAATAGTATACCGTACACCAATATATCCGAAATTGTGTTAGGATAATACCAATTGTAAAACACTAAACCACTTGAGTAGAATAGGCAACTCAAAAAAGAAAATCAACACACAAAATACAACACACAGATTATCATTTAAAATAATCATTACAATAAATATCGACATAACATAAAATTTCAGAGACCCAAAAAATCAATAACGAATGTATTTATTAATATATCAAAAGCAAATTTTTCAACTCATCTGAATACGAAATTATGAATCATTGATCCCAACACTTGAAAAATATTTGCCGTCATTAATTTTTTTCACATTCTCTTTCAAATTTCTCTTAGGGTTCAACTTACCAACATTCTTGATTGATAATTGCTCCGCCGTCATTTTCTCTTCCTCCTCTAGAGACTTGAAATAAGAATTCACTAACGAAAAAGTCGTTTTTAGTGTTTCTTTGTTTGTCTCAGAGTGGTGTTTGTAGTCAACTAGGGTCAGATCGTCCTGCCAAGTCTTCTTGTGAAGATTTAACAACATCTTTTGCTCTAGCTCGTTCTTCCGATACCCGATCGGCAGGGAGTATTATTGCCTGTTTAGTCCATGGATGAGACCCTGAATAGACTGTTTGTGTAGATGAACAAGTTTTGACGTGGTCTGTCGTGGCTCTTGAGTTGTGATCATTACTTGATTTTATTTCATCAGTCGGAATGCATTGATGACGACCTTTCCTTTCACACTTTGAATTGGATCTATCACCACAGCGACAGCGCGTTCCGATAACTGTTCGAAGCTTTGTTGGGTATTCATATCGACACCCGACAAACAGCACCCGAATCCCGGGTGAGAGTGATACCAACCGACGACCATCTCCGGTCTCCCAGTCTGCTTGAGCATATCGAGCATTTGGCTTGGAACACCGGATCGACAGCCTCAACACTGACCCCGGTCCCGGATTTAGGCATGGCAAATGAATCAATTACCGTGACCGTGTAATCGTCCACAAACTCTGCCAACATCAAACCCATCACTTCCATCGGGACGCCAGCTCGGTTGTGTTTTAGCAATTTCAAAAGAGAACTGATGTAGATATGCTCAGTGGTGTCAGGGACCGTACCGTCTGTTTGTTGAACAAGTTTAAAGAACATCTGATAAAAGTTAATCAATATCATTAAAAAATGAAGATTACGAAAATAAATAAAAATTAAAAAATTTATTGTAAAAAGTATTCTAAATTAAGTTTCAAACAAATGATGTTTTTATAAAATGAAGAATTTATATTTTCTTAAATAAATAAATTATATACTAGCATATTTAAATTATAAAAATTTAAATTATATTCAAATTTATAATAATTTTAATTTCAAAGTAAAACAAAATTTGTAAATGTGGCGATATTCATTTGTTTTAATAGGATTCTAGTGATCACAATTTATTAATTTAATTAATTATTAATTTAATTTTAACAATAAACTTAATAACAAAAAATGTGTAAAAATGCGAAATTTAATTTAAAAAAAACAATGGAGTGAATCGACAACATTAGAATAGAAAAAAGTATCGGAAATTAAATTAAAAAAAATTAACACTATAATTATGTTGTTTGAATAATTTCAATTTGGTCCTTTCTTTCAAAAAAAATATATCTTTTGTGATTGTAAATAAAATCTTTGTACAGGTTTAAAATGTTTTTCTACTTTTGACCAATTTTCTCAACAAATCCTTTATCGAATTTAATGAAATTTAATTGAAATTTCTGAGTGAAATTCGAACGATTGGTCATGACCAAAGTTCACTTGAACAAAGGACTTGTCATGAGACAGTACAAGGATAGTCATGAACAAAGGACTGACAATCGACGATATTATCGAATGTTTCACTGATCCCTCGAACAAAATAGACAGTCAATTGTTGAATATTTTCTTGTACACCTATCGGAATTATTCGCCTGTAATCAACGTTTTTGACTAGAAAATGCATTCGATTCCCGAATCCGATCAAATTTTTCAATCGTCAAATTTCGGCAACAATCTCACCAACTCGACCAGTGGGAACAGCGTCAGTTTACTCAACCAGTCGCCCATGGCCGACTTCAATTTGTCTCATTTGGATCAATCGGTGGCCAACAACAACGGTAACAACCTCACCAATCATATCAACGGCACTAACGGCAACTCGATCGCCCTCAAGTCAAATCGACATCGTTCCGGAGCTGTCTGGCAAGATGGCGGCCCCCACTATATCCCAACGCCATCCGAAACCGGTAGGGTATTTTTATTTTTGAACGGTTGCTCGCGAAATATACTCCAGGGTCACTGGTCGGTGATTGGGCCCGTGGAGTCCACACTGAGTCGACGCACCGTCTCCACTTCAAGGATGTTTTCTGATTTAGAATATTTTTCTAAAATGTATTTTGCAGTTTACTTCTCATCAAGCGGCATAAATGATAAAAAAGTTATTCGACCTAGACCGGTTTTTCGACTGGAATTTCGCTACATGCTGTCGCAAATTCGAGGCTATGGCAGCCGTTTTCGAGATTGACGAGGCAGTCGCTCTCCCAATGTTGCTAGAGGGGCGGGCTTCCGACTTGTTTAATGGGATAACGAACGAAAAGCAAAGGAAATTCAAATTGGTTAAAGAAGGCTACCGATTGCCTACGGTCCTATTCCGAGAGAAACACACGAAGAATTCCTATCAAAAGGCCTTCTACCGGACTAGTCAATCGTGAATTTTGCATCCGATCTGCAACTCCTCATGACAATGGTTGTTCATAGGTAAAAGGGCCAAGCCTTCATGAGCGGCTTTCTGTCCGACATTCTTGGCACCTATCGTTGAAAGCTATAAAGACAGACAAATGGCTCGAAGAATTATTCCCAATTGACTTAGCATTGCTCCATTTTGGAAGACCAAGACGAGGGAGGCGACGAAGATGAGATAATAAACTGTTGAGGACGTTTGGAGATCGGACGGTGTACTGACATTGGAAGGGGCATCTAGCATCTCCAGTCCACAGAAGCATAGCGAAATATGCGTCGGCCTAAGAACATGAAGTTGAAATAAACGTCGAGTTGCAGGAATGGAAACAGAATGGGTGGTTTATTGAATGCGAAGATGCGAGGCCACCGACACTGCTCATCATGGCAGTCGTGCTGCAAGGGAAGGAAAATATTTGATCGGTTCTCAACAACGGGATGTTTTGGAACAAGTGTTGGATTTCGACCCGTTAGTGAGGGTCGATGTTCACAATGACAACATCGTAGTAAACACCACCACTATCTCAGTGGCACATCTATTAGCAGTGCTGGAGATTTACAGACTGAAAACAAAGCATCCTGATCGTAAACTTTTACGATTTTTGGGCTAGCAGTAAAAGTGGGAAGTGATGGACAACTTAAATCGCGGCGAGACGGTAGTGTTCCTGAATTGCTGGTGCGCCTTACTCAACGTAGTCTATTTTCTTTGACCAAAATATTACTACCCAGTGCATGAATGGTTGAGACTGTTGTATAGTGTCACCAAACGGATCACCAGTAGTGCTAACTTGAACACTCAAGTGGTAAACATGTGTAATTGGAACGAAAGGCTTTAATCAGACGATCCGCCCATTGATGCTTCTCAAATGTAGCCCATGAAGAAATGGCGTGTATAGTGCAACGTCAGCTCGGCTGCACTCACGTTAGAGTCGAAATAAATAGGGCGATGGACAATGATATCTGCTTGCTTCGTTCAAACGAGAATAGCAATCTCATAAATCTCAAAGAACTTGACGTCGCGATTTGGGCACTCAAGAAAGCTTCAAAATGGGGATCGATAAATTTTAACTGCTCACCAATTCAGGAACAGTTCATAAGTTACTTAATGCGGCACTTATCGAGATTGAAACCAATAAAATTTTAAGCGCTTAGTAAGCTACTGATCAGAAGGAGTGGGTAGGAAAATCTATACTTCGGTATTCTCTGGCCGCGTCCTTTTTATCATTTGTATCTCAGAATCTTTTAAGATTGCTTTTTAAACTTTTTAAATTTGTATCATCTCTCATAATTTTAAAAAAATCAATATTTGAACTTCATTTTCGTCTTTAAATTAGGATTTTTGTTTTTCTATTTTGTATATTGTTTTAAAATGTCAGGTCATCTTTATCGAACTTTCTCTCGACTTATTTGAACAGATGTTTTATTTCTTAGCATTATAGTCCAGGATGGTTTACAGTATAGCGCCAAATCGCGTATGAGAGCGACCAGGATATATTTAATTTAATTTAATTTAAAAGCACTGCTTAGGTGGCATTAAATCAAATGCAAGACACGCCTGTTGAAAATTGATAAATAAATTTTAATTATTATATATATTAAAAAAAAGGGGAAAAATTATAGAATTAAAATTTGTTAGATTACAGTATATATATATATTAAAAATTTGTTTGAATGGAGTGTTGCATGGCAACGTGTTGTTGATAAAATAAATATAAATTTTTGCCGACGCGGTTTTGAGTTTTGAATATCTTTTCGAAATTCTTATTTTATTTTGTTGGAGAAAAGGAGAAAAATGAGGATTGAAAGCGATTGGTTGAACATTGCAGCCACTCGGCAATTGAGTGTCGATGAGTGCAGGCGAATTTTCATATTCCTCTCGAACACTTCTCACAATTGCATCATTGATTTGCTGTCACCGATAGACATCATCAAAATTTTATCGTTTCTAAATTTCTACGATGAAACGTTGTATGAAATATCTCGAGATCTCGCTCGAGTTTTATTGAAATATTTCCCGGATGAATTCGCCAATAATTCATCGACATTGTTGAAGTCATTGATTAGCGCCGACAACAACGTTCTGATGATGATGATCTTCGATGAACTGACCCATCGCATTGATACGAACAAGGACAATTGTGAAGTCATGAAATTTACAACGGAATTTATCGAGGCCATCTTCGATTTGGTATTTATCGACAATCAAATTTTATCGAGTTCTGCTTAGAAATTATTAATCGATTATTGTAAACAATGTCGAGAACTGTGTTCCGAGGCTTTTAGAACCATTTTTAAACCGAAATTTTCGAAAATCTCATTGAATATGATCAATTTCTTTCGTTACATTGAGATATGTTTGGATATTGGATCGAATACTTGTGATAGACAGTTATTTGAAGAGATATTCGTTAGAGATGTAACTGAGAAATTGACAAATATAATTATCGGTGACGATCTATTGGCACATGTAAATGTACTGGAGACGATTGGAAGACTTGTCGAACAACAGCTCGGGTACGAACTCATGACAAAGAGCGGTATTCTCT
>MQRK01235266.1:8605-19345 GCA_001938485.1 Girardia tigrina
TAAATCCGAAATATAACTGAATACATTTTTCAATTTGTTTTGTGTTTTCCACTATTTCTACGAAATATTAAAGTGGTTTTAAAACTCTAGTTACTTTATGATAACCCTGTATAATATTTCAACTAGTAAATCATAAAAAAATTATTCAATTTTTCAAGCGGACAGAACTCTACTTGGCCAACAGAATTTTTTTGTAATATTTTGTAGAAGGGAAAATTACTATAACATTTTTTTAATAAATTTATTTTGTTACTAGGAACTATTTAAATTTTTTGTAGAAGGGAAAATTTCATACAAAAAAAATAACAACTAAATTTTGCAATTAAATAGTTACTAATAACATAATAAATTTATTATAAAAGGTTAAAGAAAAGAACCAAAACATTTCCATTTAATACAGTTTAAACATTTTTTTGCAAAAGATATTTTTATGATTTACTATTTTGATAAAATTTACACATTATTATTTATTGTCATCGAAAATGAGTAAATGTGCAGTTTGGAGAAAAATAATTCAGTAAAAAGCCTTCAAAAATAGGTTTCTAAATATATTTATATATATATATATATATATACACATATATATATATATATATATATATATATATATATTAGGTTGTTTAAAAAATAATATCGTTTTTTAACCTTAATCCTTAAAGACAAATATCTCAGTATAGAATCAACTTTATTAATTGAAATAACAACCGTTAGCATCAATACACTTTTGCCAACGTTGCACAAGTTTATTTATTCCGGTTGCATAAAATTCTGGCTTTCTGGAGGCGATGAAATCGTTGAAGGCAGTTTTAGTATCCCCTTGATTTTTTAAGTATATTTTTTTCTGGAGGAAAATGTCAAGGTGTTTGAAAAAGTAATATATAAAGTAAGCTAATAAAAACACTTCAATTGTACATTATTTTAATGATAATTTTTAAATTATGATTTTATTCCTCATTTTCCTTCATCAATACCCATTGAAAAATTTTTTAGTCTCCTTAAAAGTAGATATTATAAACTGAGACCCCTTTTTTACGAAATCCTGGAGAAGTGCTGATTTATTTGCACGATAATCGTTGTCAAAAGTGTTTATTTGTGAATGTTTTGCAAAAATAGTTTTTTATATTATTTATGTCTATTAAATTGAAACTTTTTATCTTTATATTATTTAAATTTTGATTAATTTTTTTATCATTGAAGCAGTTTGCCTTTGCAATTTAAGATTTAAATGAATATCACATTATTGTTAATAACTAGATATGATTCCCAAAACACATGTTCATAATAAGAACCAAGTTTGATTTAACTACAAAAATACGGGGTTTTTTTTATTTAATAAAGACAAATTGTAATGAAATAAATCACGAATATAAAAGTTCACATATTCTATCTTTAAAATGATAAGATTTTTTATAAATCTGATTACTTTTCGTGGGGCCGCAAAATAAGTTCATAACTCTCACTTGTTTAGTAAGATTTGAAAATGAATGTGCCAACACCAATATTTTCAGTTTTAGTTAAAACAAATATTAAAGAAATAAAAAAATAGATCTAAGCATTCCTTCACATGAATCTTTTTTGAAAGTTTGGATAAATATTGTATTAATTATTTTAAAGTATAGAAAACAGAGTTTAGTCCACTTTTAAATGACTTAATTAAAAATATTTTTCCTAAATTCTAAGTTACAAGAATAACAGGAATTATTTGATCTCCTGAACCGATTTTTGAATGGAATTACTTGAACTTTTTTTCATTTAAAACAATTAAAGTTTCTTATTTTTTATCAAAAGTTTATCATCAATCAATTTACATGAACATAAACAGAATCTAATTACAATAATAAAAATTAAACAACCAAAAATATGATTTAATATTTTTGAAAAATTGTTAAATAGATTAATTCATACATTAATTAACATAGATTATTTAAAATAAAATATTCAAAAAATATTTTAAAAAATAATTTTACTTAAAATCACATAAAAAATGTCAATTTTAATTGTCAAGTTATTTTTGTTGTCAATTATTTTTTGGTGATTCAGTATATTCTAATTATTTTTAATTATTCATCCCGTAAATGAAATGCAAACTAGCTAAATACTTTTTATTCTCCAATTCACTTCAATTGTCCCATTGTAAATTTGTCGTGAAAAATTATTTATAAATTTAAATGCTAACTTAAATTATTGGAAAAAATTTTCTGAAATTTATGGTAAAATATTTTAAAAATATAGTAAAAATTATTTATTTTTAATTTATAGTAGTAGTTTTAAACTTTAATTAAACTAATAACCAAAATGAATAACAGATAAAACCCGTAATTAAATTTACTGAATCGTCATAAAAAGGAAAACGTTTGTCCTTTCAGTTAGAAAGAATTTGAAGAATTACCTAGAAGGAAAATGTTGTTTGAAATTAGGTTCAAACAATCGTAAGCATTTAATAAATATTTAGAATCCTATTATAAATCATCATTATACATTTAAAAAAAGTCAATAGATTAAAAAGTACAAATATCTTTTACGAATACAAATAAATACGCGACATAAGTTTGATAACGTAGACTGGGTGTACTAACTCTATGTCGAGTAAGACAGATGAAGATACTTAGGAAATATCCTCTAAGTCTTCCTCATTAACTCAAGTGGAAAAAACTTGATGTAGATGTGAAATCAACTGATGCTGAAAAGTGAAAACTATTAAATTAAAATTCAAGAGCTTCGAGAATATCTAAAAATAGAGGTTGCGACTCGTCTAAAACAGAACATCTTATTATTCAATATTACTATATTTAATGGTAGTTATTGATAATTCATTTCTTTGCATTTCTACTAACATTTAAATAAACGTATTTTTATAAAAATAATATTTATTAAAATTAAAATAATGCTTTCTGGTGGGATCCGGAAAAAAACATTGCGGGGAAAAACATTGCTGAAATTGTGATAATATTTAATTATAGTAATTTTTTTGCTTTACATTAATTTTGTATCATGTGAAACCTTTTTATTCGAATATTTTTATATTTATTATTAAAATTGTGTTGGTTCTTTAATATATTCTTTTAAAATATATTATATTCATATTGGAATAATTTTTTTAAATAATTAAAAAATCGTGAAAAATTTCTTTTAAAAATAAAATGATCTAAAAATTAAAAGTTTAAAATTACTAAAATTTGATTACAAATTAAAATTATTTAAAAGTCTTTAGAGTATTATCAAATATCTATTATTATCAAATATATATTATCAAAATTATTTTGGCATCATTTAACTTAATCATTTATCATTAAAATTATAATATTATTTATCATAATTAAATTGATAAAAATAACTTTTTGTTGCTCAAAAATAATAATTTTGGATTTATAAATTACTAATAATTTAGGTTATAGTTACAATTATGATTAGGTAAGGTTAGTAAGACATTTACAAAAAAATTTAAAAATTTTACAATTTCCACAACAAAATTTACAATGTTTTTCTTTTGATGTTTTTTCCCGCGATATTTTTTCCCTAAATCCTTTCTGACACTCTAATATGATCATAATTTTATTCTATGGGTGGACCAGTATACCAAATCGATCTATGATTTATTGAAGATAATTCTGTGCAACAATTTTTAGATAATAATTTTTCTCTGATTATAACCATTTAATGAAAAAAGAATAGCCAAAGGATAGGTTTACTAAAAATTGTAACCCGGATCATTATTTTCGAGAACATGGTATTTATCTTTTATTATTAACCAATAACCCTTATTAGTCCACATTATGACTTAATCCTTTCAGTATTTTGGTTTTCCCCGTTCTGGTAGGCGACATTATTTGTAAAATGACATTTCCCCATTCAACTATCTAAATAGAATCGGTAATTACTTCGTTCTATTTAATTTTTCGAATAAAAAAATAATCAGCAACCTTGTAGTTAAACTTGCCAGTAATTTAATTCTACAGCATATCAACATTTATCTTGCCTATTCATACTTCAAATCGACCATCTATTATTTTTGTTAGGTTCGAGATGAGTTTTCAAATCTTGGTTTAAAGAAGAATCGGAAATTGAAATCATTCAAAATTTTAACATATTTTTTAGTAACATATTTTTCGAACAAAATTTTGAGGAACAATTTTTTGTTGCACAAACCATTTATACATAAAGATGTAATATAAATATGAATACTTAATTTATTACTGAAAATAAAGGCTATTTTTATTTTCAAATTTATTTAATAAACATACGGATCAAGAAGATAGAGGTAACGTTAGAACAAGTTGAAGCTGGCAATGTCTAATATGTCATAAGAGGTGATGAGAATAAAACGACACCTTAGCAAATAAAGAAGGTTCATTATCTCATTTGGAAAGCCTTTTATCAATTTAAGAAGTGATCCTTTGATGTCACTTTGGAGCCCATACTTGTGAACACCAAATTGTGGAAAACAACGGGTACTTGTCCATGCTTACACTTAATAAAGAACTTTATCTGCATGCATCTTGAGGACATTGGTATGCGTCATTAACTCGTAAAACCACCTCCCGAAGCCACAAACATTCGTACTGGTAAGAAGTAAAAGTCCGGCCGACCCAATATGAATATGAATAATATGAATAATATAACAATATGAATAGTAATTAATCACTTTTTTTATTCCACATACCGTAATGACGAAACGCGTATTTTTATTGAATAAATTTGAAATTAAAAAATGACCTTTATTTTTATCATTAAAAATGTAATTATTCACAAATAATACCTTAATTTATTATTTCTTTTTTTTGAATTTCCAAATTAGTTTTATACTATCCCTTTTATTATAATTTTATATTTTAAAAATTTCGTTAATTTTTTTATTTTAATTCATTTTGAAAAAATCTTCATATCAGAAATATTTCAATTATAAAGTTTTCATTTTAATCGTTAAACATTTTTTTTTAAATCTAAAAAATAAGCTTTTCCATTTTTTATTATTGTAAAATTTGCATTTCTATAATAATGTTTCAGATATAAAATTTTCATTTTAGACTTTAATTTAAAATATTTTCAAACCTAAAATTTTCCAATATTTTAATTTATAAAATATGTTTTTTAATTTTTTAATTTTGTACTCTAAAATTTCCTCCTCTCTATTCTAATGTATGAAATATTTTTAAATATGTTGTAAATTCCCTTGATAGACTTTATATAATAAAATTCTAAAATTTATTTGAGCTCCCTAAAATTCAAACAATTTTGATTCGACCATACTGCAATTTATACATATACAATCTCATCTAAACCTTGTTTTTTTCTTTTTTTTCATTCATTAGTTAATAATAATAAAAACCCTTTTATCCGACTCAAATATAAAAAGTATTCTTTATTGGGTAACGGTGTTCATTAACAATAAATAACGTACGGTACGAGGCTGAATAAAAATAAATTAAAACTAAATCAACTCGGTTAAAGAGAGGTGATTTAAAAAAATCATTTTAATTCTTCTCAAAATCTCAATGAATTTCCGTTAGGTAAAAATAATTAATAAATAATCTGCCACTTAATTTATCTAAGATGAAGTGTAAAGATATCTTTACTTTTTCTTATTTTATAAATTAATTTCTTTAAAACAGGATTTCATTATACTTTATTCTTTTATTATTTTTGTATCATAAGTTAAAACAAAATTTATTTTGAGTTATATATTAAAAGTGATATATGAAAATAATAATACGGATTACTGAATAGTCTGAGTATAATAATAATAATAATAACAATAATAATGATGAAATGCCTACATCAAATTTTTCCGTCGACTTGAAAGAACACTGTCGGCTACATATGAAAATCCTGTAAATATATCTTCGGAAATATGGTTTTCTGCAGAATCATCTAGACTTAAAACAGGCTGCTGATTTGTAAATGTGGGATCAAAACAGCTAACATCAGCGTCTGATTTGAGATCTGGTTTAAATGGAGGTTCGACTTTTTTGTTATATATTTGATCCCAGTCTATATCCTTCATAATGTTGTAATTAATATTTTAAAATGTCATTAAAAAAAGCAAACATTTTTTAAAAAAAATATATGATTTTTTATATCTTCAACATCGTGTTTATATCCAAGACGTTCTTTTGGATTGCGCTTTAAAAGTCCCTTGATAAGGTTTTGCACTTCTGGTGAAAAATACTTTGGAAATGTGATTGGAGCTCTTAAGATCTACAATAGGCTCCTTAAAATATGAAAATTACTTTAAAAAAATTACCTTTTCAATTGTCATTTGTTTACTAGATTCTTGACTGAAGGGTGGCTAAATGTTTAAAAAATAATTATATTTTAATTTGAAAAACAGAAACAAAGTTGACCATACTTAAATAAACATTATTAACTAGAACCGTTGAAAAAAATTTTTAATCTTGATATAACCCTTAGCCAATTATGTATTCAGAAATTCAGTTTTACATTTAATAGTTACATTTCTATACAATTCCAATAAACTGGGTCAACTAAAATCCCCAACTCCTTGACTTGAAAAGCTTCCAAAAACACGTGTCAAAATACAAGAAAAATAACGAAAAATTCTTAGTTATAAAAGTAAGGATAAAATATTCAAATAATATTGTTAATTCGTACAAATAATAATACATTTCAAATGGAATATGTTCAATGGTTTTGGACAAAGTGAAATAAAATTGACATAGTATTAAAGTTTCAATTTAATTAAAAGAATTTTTGTTAATTAATTTCGATTGTATAAATTTACCCCATCTGAAAACATGATTATTGAAAAGAAAGATACTCATAAAGTGGAGTTAATGGTTAAGTAACCAATACATCATGTGAAGAATACGAGGATCTTTGAATCCTAATATTAACGTCCAAACTACACTTTAAACTATACTGAGAGTTTTAAATAATACAATGATCATGTAATGATTACACAACACCTAAATGCACTATAGAAACAACTTTCTATATAAAATTAGTTATTTTGATGAGTACAATTTACTCATTTGAATTAATTAACAAAATATAATGAAATTGGCTTTGTGAGGAATATTTTTGAATGGTGCTTATTGAATTTTGTTGGTATGTTGTTTTAGGATTGCGTTTCTCCCACTCAGATTGAAGATTGATATTTTAGATATTTAAAACGTCTGATTATTTAATCATTTTTTAAATTTAAATAACTAACTTGAAAATTAAATTAATATATTATAAATAATATATTTAAAATATAATTAAGATTATTTTGAAATCGAATTGTAAATTAATTGTAATTTAAATTTGTTTAAATAATAAGAGATTTAGAAATAGAATTAAATTTATCAATCAAAATCGATGACTAGTTGCGAAAGTTTTGTGGAGAATTGTCCAAATAGCAATTCAAATTGTGATATCAATAAATATATTGAAAATTCAATTAGTGTTCTTAATAGGCTTTATAATTATACATTTCAAAAGTGACATCTTTTTATTTTATTAATTTACAATTGTTTTTTAAACCCCTTGCAAAATACTTAGAAATAATCATTTCATCAACAAATTATGAAAAAAATGATTTTATTTCTATCGGAGTTTTCTTAATAGAATTCCAAAAACCTCTATTTATGGGCAATGAAAATGAATAATATATTTCGAAAATATATAATATTTTTTATATTTTTGTGTCTTATGTCCACTTTTCAAGTACAAGCCTATGTCGAAATAAAAGCTCAGAGGCTTCTTTCTTTGACAGTTTGAGGGTCAGAATTTCAAAACCAAAGACAATCCCCTTGACCTCTTTAAGGAAGACTCCGGTATTTTTAAAATTGTAAAATAATGTAAATATTGTTAAGACATATTTATCGTAGTTTTTGATTTTTTAAATGTACGAAAATTCTCATAATCCTGGAACTTTAAGTAATTATAAAAATGAAATCATCATTAACAACTTAATATTAACCAAATAAGATACTGTAAATGATATATTGCTGTCATTTGTCTACGCAATAGTTGACCACCGAGGTCGTAAAAAGTCGTTCAAGATCAAACAATTAAGTCTCGTAGACATTAAGAAAACAACTTGACAAAACACTCGAATTCAATTAAATGTCTTAAATATGATATGATGAACATACTTAAAATATATATTTAATTTATGAAAATAAGACTGGCTACAGAATTTTACATGAAAATTTTGTTAATAAATGTAATTGTTTATCATTTTCGTTAAAGAAACAAGTTGAGACACAAAAATGTGTCATATTCTTTAACACTTTTGCGTCACTCAGTTTCGAAAAATACATGTAGCCTTACATTCCTATATGCAAAACTGATCTCTATTTTTTATTTGCTGAGAGGTCCTGTGATTTTTAGAGACACGAATAATAACGAAATATCTATTCAAATAGATCGAGATAATACCAACACAATTTCAGATATCTTCTTCTGCACAGATGTCACAACAGCGATCAGAAAATGACTGAATATGCAGACACTTTTCGCGAAAGTGTTAAATAACATATCAAAATAAGAGTATCATACATCATGAGACTATATGTTTTATAATTTAAAACATCATTTACAATAAAATGTCAGAAATAAGATGGACCGCTCAAAATTTTATAATCTTAACCAATGCGCCTTATCCTTCTACGTCGATTCGATTCAACATTTCCATAATATTATAATCCCCAAATAGAAGATCTTACAAGTGAACGTAGGATGATAAAGTTATACTTACATAAATAAGCAAATAATTTAAACCAAAAATTATCTTTAATTAATCAGTAAAAGTGATACTTCATCATAGAATATTCTCTATAGAAAACTATTAATCTAACACAAATAGTAACAAATAAAAACATTATTAATCTGATGTATTCATTAAATTAATACAACTATTGAATAAAAAACATTTTTACGAATGTTATTTCTAACTTCAGATGTAATTAATATAAATCATTTCCTTACTGTTTGTAGATTAAGGCGAAATAAACATGTTTTCATTGTGAAGAATATTTGTCAATGCTTTGCATTTTATAAGTTTTTTTTGTTTTAGAGGGAGATGTCTCTTATCCTGGCGACTGATTAACATTTGAATTCTTATTATTAGAAAGAAATTGAAATAATATTTTGAAATTTAAATTAAGGTAATTGATATGGAAAATATTTAAAAATTTTAAATAAATAAATTTAATTAATATTATATATATATATATATATATATATATATATATAATTATTAAAAGAAATTTTAACCATTAAATATAATAAATAATTATTTCTCCTTTTTTATTATCTTAAGTAATAATTAATATCAATTTATAATCAGGAAATATGATAAATTCAAAAATTATTGTTAAGAATTGTTCTAAACCGGTTTGAAGATTCCAGTTGCTAATATTTAACACCTTAAACGATGATTTTTTTCTGAAAATGGTAACAATCTGACTATAAGGAACATTTAGACAAGTCATTTGAATTTTTATTACAATCACATTTAGAGTCATTACAACTCTCAGAAGGTCTTTCGTCGTTTATAATCATTCTAATTGGTTTTCTTATTTTTATTTTTAATCATGATTATTCGAACAATTTTTTAAGTCATCTTTAAAATATTTAACTTCTAAAAATTATTAATTAAAAATAATAATTGTTACCACTTCTCAATAAATCCTAAAATAATAAAAACGTCATCAAATTATTAAAAATACATTTAATTTAAATTTTACTAAAAATATTAAACTTAATGTTAATTGTTAAATTTAAAAAATATGAACTTATCAAATGATTATTTTAATTATGTTCGAATAGTCAATCACTTTAAATTTAAATAAAAAATACCAATTTCCATCTGGGTGGGAGAATCACCATTCTAAATTCAGCATACTTAGATCAACATACAGCATCCATACATTTACACATTCAAACAATTTAAAATATTCCTCACACTGACTATTTTTTTAACCACGAAAATCGATTTGTCAATGTCCATAATGAATAAATAAATTATTTTTTAAATATGTCCAGATAAATGAAAATAACAAAGAACGAAGTGCCAATATCGTAGTACACTGCACATATAGCCGTCATTATATCGGTTGTGTCAGGATCGCACAGCGCGTCTATAACCGACATAATCGTTTAAGGGTTTAATATCAGTATATCAAATAATAAGTATTCTTTCCCAATATAAATTTGATATAGAATAAGATCTAGAATATATTTTTAATAATTAATAATAACAAATATTAATCTTTATGATATTTACTCTAATTGTGATTAATATTTTCGAATATCATAATTCTGATGATTTAATTAGTTTCATAATTAGTTTTAATAATTTAATATTGAGGTATTTAATTTCATAACTAGGGAATGATAAATATTCCTGAAAGAGATTTTAAGTTTTATTGGATCATATATTCCCCTATTTTGAGAATATTGATGAGACAAATTTTTTGTTGATGAGACAAAAAATTAGAGAATTTCATACCGTAAATTAATTTTGAATGTATTATCTCCGATTCATATATCAAATGGTTATAATCTCTTTTATTTACTATATTAATATTAACCTGGTAAGTAGGTTGACAAAATATTTCGTCATACATAAAAGTCTACTTCAATAGGCATGACGACATTTTTCGTCATGTAAATTAAGAAAATCATAAAAAAATAAAATATCTATTTAAAAATAAAAAATATCTTTTAATGTATCTATTAAATATCTTAAAATTAAAAATATCAAGAAAACAAAAATATTAAATATTTATTTAT
>MQRK01235266.1:24556-43233 GCA_001938485.1 Girardia tigrina
CATCTTCATTGTCATTCAAAATTCGATGAACATGGCTCTTACTAATAGAAATACCAACGCTATTAGTCATTGAAGATGCAATTTTTCGGCAACTTTTAAAATCTGAATCTTTAGATGTAATGGACATGTCGATAATTGTTCGTCGACTTCTCTCCGAGATTCTTCTAGGCCGTCCAGTTGGTTTTTTTCTATCATAATTATCCGGATTGTGAAGAAATCTGAATATCGTCTTTCGACAGACAGATTTTTGAAAACGTTCATTAAATAATTTGGTTATTTCAGTGATGGAAGTTCTAGACTTCTCGAATTCCTCATATTTTAATGTTAAAAACATTTTTTCTTCTTCCTGGAACTTGTTATATCGATGCATTCTAAAATGGACAAACCTTAAGGGACATAGCTAAAAAATTAAAACTCACTTCAAATACCAATAATTAAAATAATTTTTAAATATGTGCTTTAAAAGAATATATTTAAACAAATGAAAAGTGATACAAATAATAATTTCTTGACAGATATTATTTTACTTTGAAATATTAAAAATATTAAAGTGGACAAACCTTTAGGGACGGACTATATATGTTCTTTTGTTATATACATCTTGTTGTTGAATGTAATTTTTGTGGGTTTTCTGATACTTCTCGTTGTTAACTAACGTGATGTTCTTAAGCCTCAATTCATTTTAATTGGGCATGTGTCGGAATACGGCTCAAATCCGACCGGAGACGGTTTTCGGCCTTTTTTACAAATCCGACTCCGGTCATAATTTGACCGGTTTTGTGCCGGATTTTGTAGGGTATACAGATGTACAAATAAGCAAAAAAAACAAATTTTAGAAAAAAATGAAAAATTCAAGTAAAATGTAGAAAAAAATGAAAAAATGAAGTCAATTTTAGAAAATTTTCAGTTTTTTTCTATAATTTACTGGAATTTTTAATTTTCCTTCATTTTTTTGAGTCATATCTACTTATATATTTTCTAAATTTAGTCAAAGTTAATAAAGAAATAAACAATTCAGATACATCGATTAATTTTTTTTTCAATAATCAATATTGTATTTCAAAGAATAACATTTGAATTTCAAAATCGTAAATTACATTTTGTCCAATATAACGGCTGTAAATGTCAGTGTACTGCTGTCTTTTAATACTATTGAGAATGTTCATTCAACAAGTTCTACATCTATTTCCTCCTCTAACACCACATCAGCGGAGTCTCTTAAACCAGCAACTAAGAAATCAAGGATAGAGAGCTCCATACTTTGGGACGATGTTGATGAGATCGTCAATTTAACACCCACTGAGCAACATCGCATATCTGCAGGCATCGAGTCAGAATTATGCAAGTGCCTGTCTGAACCTGTGGTCTCACGGACAGAAGATCCACTGAAATGGTGGAATTATAATTAAGAGACATTTCCTAGTTTATCTAAAGTAGCTCGAGTGTAGCTGGGATCACCTCCGACTAGTGTACCATCTGAACGATTATTAGTGTGGCAGGTGAAGTAATCAGTGATCCCAGGAGCAAACTCCTACCAGAAAATGCTTCAAGACTAATTTTTTTGACGTACAATTATGATTTAATAAAAAAATTTAATAAAATATTTCAAATAACTATTAGCAGTTATTTATAATTTGCAATTCATTTTTCTAATAGGTACAATTTCCAGTTATTGTTAAATTTTTTCTTTAATTTAGCATAAGTAGCTACTTACTTAAACTCGTAACAAATCCGGTTCCGGGTCCGGCCGGAGCCGGATTTCAAAAAATTAAATCCGGTACATCCCTAATTTTAATAATTCTACTTTTTCTATCTTTTGATGTCTAGTTATTAATTGCAGACAATAGAACATGTTAAAAACTATCTTTAAAACTATAAGTTTTCATATTGGCCTAGCATGTTATACATCAGGGTTTTTTAAGGTTTCCCGATGGGTGTAACCTAAGAAAATGGGGGGGGTATAGTATAACATTTATTTTTACTCAAAAATTGTTACATCACACGTGCACTTTGGATTTAAAGGGTTAAGAACATAAGAATGTCTCATACTTATTAAATAAGTATACGATTGTAAGTGACCTTGTGTAAGAGCGTGTATGTGCGAGAGATAGAGAGAGTGAGTGGCATAGCAGTGTGTGTATTTTTAATGACCCCATGCTTTACCTATAAATAGCCAAATTTTTGGGTGTACATCTACAAAAGTTGGGTGTACATTGTACACCCAAAATTGCCTTTAAACCCTGTTATACAGTGATATTTTTTGGAAAAATAATGTTCAATATTATATAAAAATAAGTGTCATAAAAACAAAAACGTAAAAAAACATAAATAATAAAACATTAACAAAAAGACTTCAGACTTGATCGTAAATGTGTAAAACATATTACTTTTGTATTATACTTATTTTTTCACCTCAAATCGATGGAAAATAATTCTTCTGAAAAATATTTAGTCAAAACAAAATAGTAATTGTATTAAAAACACTTTTTTAAACAATAAATCTTATAACAATTTTTAATTAATCAATCAATTTTTAAATAAATTTATCGTAATTAATTATTACATTAGTGGAACCATTCTGACGTATTTTACTAACTGCAGTAAATTTTATCTGTCAAGATCAAGATAAACAGTTATAATGGGCATTTAGAGTCTTTTGATTAGCGTACTTCTGGTGGGATATGAAAGGATTATTTGTCACAATCTCCATCTTTTAGTTGCAAATACATAGCGGAGTAAGATGTGACTTTTTCCTGATAGCAGTAGTTGTTCCAGGCTGATGAATTTTGAAGACATTTCAATATAGAAAGTAGTTTAGGAATTTTGAATATTTATGAAGAAATTTTCAGTAGTTCATAATGTAGTAGATAAAGAAATAACACGGATTTAAAAAACATAAATTTCATAGAAATTCCATTATATTTTTCATACACAAAGTCCTTTAACGATATTTATATTCTTTGGATCATTGCGATTTGATAAATGATCTATAATTAAATTTGCATTTCTAGATCTCTCATGAGTGACATTGGTTTATCTCGACGATGTGGTAAGATTTATACACAAATGCCATTTATAGTTCAAATAATTTGTACTAATAATCTATATTTATTTTCATTTCAAAGGCAAAAAAATTAATGATTTAAATCATAAATTAATAAATTATGGGTGAAAAATAAACAAATGAAAAATTGAAGATTAAAAAATAATATTTGGCAAACTCCATTCCCAACGTTAAAATATTAAACTCTCTCAAAATAAAAATTTATAGTTTTGGTAAAAATTTTTTTGATCGATTTCAACACCTGTTTATAAAGTTGGTGGCATGAAAAATATTTGGACAAAAATTTAAGTCAAAGCGTAAGGCAAATGGTTTTTGTCATGCATTGCTTGAATTGAATGACAATAACAAAATAATGCATGGCTCAATCATGACGAAAGTCAAAAATGTCAACAGTTTTGTGAAAATTGTTAACAGAATTTGATATTAAGCACAAAAGTCGTTAGTTGATTGTGATCTAGTAGCAGGAATCAAGTCACGTAAGAGAAGAACTATTGTTTGGAAGTCAAAAAAAATACTAGTAAAACTAAAAAGTTAACAAAGTGACTACTAGTTTACAATCATTGTACCATTCTTTCGGTGGCTGCTTCTGTTAAATTACCAAAGTCTACGTGTCGAAATAGGTTGAAAGCAGGAATATTAAAATGACACTTAAATGCAGTGAAACCCTTCCTAACAGACGCCAATAAAAATCAGTATGTGTAAACACGTACAATGACTTCAAAGAGTTTCTCAGGAATGTTAATATATAAAAAATATAAATTTATAATTTTGATTTATTTCACTTGTTTTAAAATTTGAATACTTCTTTCTAGATAGGGCAAATATAATTATTAAGTCAATATTATTTTTTCACTTTAATATAAATAAATAATATGAATAAATATTTAATAAATACAAAAATTAATAATGAAAAATAATAATTATAAAAATTAAAAAGAAAACGGAGGATTTATATATAGACAAAAAAATGTCGAATTCACTAATTAGGCAAAATATTTTGCCGAGTTCCTGAATTCCGCAACAGTTTGCTGAAAAATGGTAATTGCCGAATTTATGAAATAGTCATTTTTTTCCAAATTCACTAACTAAATGAAAATTTTTAATTTAAAATGAAAATTTCTCAATTTAAAATGAAAGATTAGGTATTTAATTTAAAAAAATATCAATTTAATATGAAAATATGTATTTAATATGAGAAAATATCAAATTAATATCATAAATTCTGTATTTAATATGACAAAAACATCAATTTATCATTAAAAATTATCATTTAATATGAAAAAATAAATTAAATAGGAAAAAATCTTAATTCAATATGCAAAATAGACTCCAAGTATAAAATTTTTAATCATAGTTAATAAAACTTCTTCCTTGGTGGCAAGCTGAATTGCAAATATATATATATATATATATATATATATATATATATATATGCTAAAGCATTTTTCGAAATACCTTTCTGGAAAACGCATAATCAAACAGAAGCTTCTGTTAATCTACAGAAATGGTGTCCTTTAAAACAGTGGTTCGCAACCACATTTGTAGTTAAATGATAATTAATCAGGCGGGATCTTCTAAGACAATCATAAATCAGGGGTTTTATCATTTGAGGATAGACGTTACAGATAATCTAATCAGAATTAGATTTAATAGTTTTAATTATCAGAACTTTATTATTTTTAATAATTTTACGGTTTGTACTAAAGAGTATCCGAGGTTAGAAAGTTTGAGAAAAATGTCGTTTAACATTTATTATTTTTTTATAATATTTTTCTTTTATGTTTATCAATTCGTCCCAACATTTAACGTGGTTTACCAAAATATTTAACATAAATAAATATTATTGATTTTTAATTTCAATTTTCAGTTCTATTTTTAATTTACCATTATATTATTGGACGGGAGTTTTCGACTTTTATTGGAGGGATTTGTTAATTTTTTTATATTTGTTGCTTTTATAATTTCCAAATACAACATTTAAACTGTGATAACGAATAAAATATTTATAGTTTACCCCTCCTGAAAGCATATCGAATAAGAGTGTTCCCAAGCTCCACCAGTCCACGACAAATGAATGTCCTTCTCGTCGCAAAATCTCTGGAGCCCTGAATTTAAGAATAGAGATTACGAACGACAACTCGCACCATATATGTTTATATTACACATTACATTGATATTGACGTCATTATCAAATTATAACAATAACAACAACCTTCAATAAAACTCATTGCCTAAGCATCTTTGCATGACTGCCATACTAATGCCATTCTAATTGTCACACTCTCATTGGTCTAATATCATACGACCTTGTGCTGACAACTTAAGTCGCGTTGACTTACTATTTTACACAAAAAGTAGGCGTTATATCGATCAAAAAAAATAAATACAACAAATGTTATTTTTTTATCAATGACGAAATAATTTTTTTTAATTTTTAACGAATTTTTTCAACAATGTTAAATTAAAATAAATATTTCTAATATTTTTAATTTCTAATTTTTAAATATTTCTATTTATTTTTAAAAGAATAAAACATTAAATTTTAAGAATTCTTCAACAAATATTTGTCACCAAGTTTTTTAGAGCAACTATGTTACGAAAATTTTCTGTTAGTTTTTCTATCAATTTTCCGTTAATAACTATTACGATACTTTAAATACAATCAATCAAATTTTTTTCAAGTATCTTTTAAATTTCACAAAATAACAATCATCAATTTACGACCTCTTCGAACTTTTAGATGTCTTTTCCCATTGTAGTTTAATTCTGATTCTTTTTTCTTTCAATTTAATATTTAAATCCCTTTTGTGAGAAGTGGTTGCAACATCAATATCAGAATTCATTTTTTAACACTAAAATTTATTAATATAACAATAATTCACCTATTTAAACAAATTTTTCTGTTAATTTCATTATCTCGACACCTATGTATCCACCAAACTCTTTTCGATTCAATTTTCAAAATCTTGCAAATTTATTAAATAATTTTCACATTAAAACTAAAAATTAATTTTAAAATTTATTTAAAATTTTTTCATAACTTCTATTGAAATATATAAATTGTTATGACTGTAAAAATATTTTTATTTATAAATAAATATTTAATATTTAATGGTTTTCTTATCATTTTTTTTAATTTTAAGATATTTAATAGATACATTAAAAAGATATTTTTTTATTTTTAAATAGATATTTAATTTTTTTATGATTTTCTTTTATTATATCATTTCTAATTTTTAAAATATTTAAATATCACATTAAAAACATATTTTATTTTTAAATACGTATTTGATTTTTTAATAGTTGTTTTATTACTTCATTTTTAATTTTAAAATATTTAATAAGATATTAACATTAAAATATTTTACTTTTTAAATTAAAAAAATAATAAATTATTCTGGCGAGGTGCAAATTTAAATTAACCCCTCATAACTTTAATATGTCATACCCCAAAGATGAAGAATTATTCGGAAGTTATTTGATATTTGAACTGTAATACATGTTTATAAAGGTTTTACAAAGAGGAAATTTTATTAAAACGCTGATCTACTGTTAGGACCACTTTTTGTACCCAATACTGTACAGTTGTCCAAATTTTTACCATTAGGTTAATCTCTCCTATTGTGTAGGAACGATCGTAAAACGTTTTAGCTTCATTCATTACATTACTAATACTCATTAAACCGTTGAATAAGTTTGTATAATTCTGAAATTATTGAATATATTTTTGTTAGCTGTATCTAAAAGATTGATAATTATAGCATACAATGTAGTAAAATAATATTTATTTCTGAAGAAGACAAGCAAGAAAAGTCGTCGATAGAAAATGTTCACACTCAATTTCTTGTAATTAAAATAATTAAAAACTACTTTGCTGATCAGTGGTGCAAAAAAGTAATGAGAAATCAATGGTAATGATAATACATTAATAAATGGTAAAAATAAATGTATAAAAATACAAATAGATTTGTGAAAAAATAACTTGTTATTTCGAAATTTTAACAGCTGTGAACATATTGTGCCAAAATTATTAATTACCAAATAATTATTGGTAAAATTCATTGGAAAATTTTTTTCAAAAATTTACAAAATTAATCAAAAATAATAATCAAAAAAAATGTCTTTCGATAAAAACAGACAATTCAGACGAAAAAAAATGAGAAAATATTTCTATTTTTTGTATTTTTCCAGAATTTATGTAATATTTGTTCAATGAATATGTCACATGCTGCTAGACATTAGTCAGATGAAATTGTCCCGGCGTCGACAGTTTGACAAATTCGGCCACAATGACCTTTCAAATGATCGTTGTATCACAATCGTTTATACTATACGTCATTTGTTGTATTAAATTATTTTCTAAGTTAGCAGTGTTACACCTTTATTAACTTAACCCTTCTACGGGTAACGTCTGTCTGTCAGTCTCGTCAAAGGAATTCTGTCGTTAAAGCATATCAACTGTCACAAAATTCGTTATTGTAAACATTTATTAACTCACTAAAATCCATAGAAAAAAGTTCTAATTCAATTTTTAAAATTTTGACAATCGATGTGATCTGAAACAGTTTTGTGGAAATTTTGATTGTATTTTGTCGTCTTTAAATGCATAGCAAATAGAAGAAACGAGTAACAGAATGGAAACCTCGAAGTTTTCTACATTGGCACATGAATTTTTTTTCGTAAAAATTTGACGGCGACCTTCCCCTGTATGAGGAATATTTTAAATTGTATGTGAATGCAGTATATTTATTTGAATACGTTGAACCTAAAATGGTGAATCCCCTAGCCAGATGGAAATTGATATTTTTTGTATTTGCGATGATTGACCATTCACACATAATTAAAATAATAATAACGAAATGATGTTAATTTAATAAGTTTTAAATTTTTGAACTAACAATTAAAATCAATTTTAATATAATTAGAATCAATTTTAGTATAACTATTTTTTAAAAAGAAAAATATTTAAATTGATTTAATCCTAAAATAATGGAATTTACAATATTTTAATTAAAAGATATTTCTATAATTTCATTATTAAGAAAATTTAGACAAGTCTCGATTGAATTTTTATTACAATCACATTTAGAGTCATAATGACTCTCAGAAGGTCTTTCATCGTTTATAATCATTCTAATTGGTTTTCTTATTTCTATTTTTAATCATGATTATTCGAACAATTTTTCTAAATTATTTTTTAAAATATTTAACTTCTAAAAATTGTTAATTAAAAATAATAATTTTTACCATTTCTCAATAAATCGCAAAATAATAAAAACGTCATCAAATTATTAAAAATCCAGTTAATTTAAATTTTAGTAAAAAATATTAAACTTAATTTTAATTGTTAAATATGAAAAAAAATAAATTTAATAAAAAAATATGAACTTATCAAATGATTATTTTAATTATGTTCGAATAGTCAATCATTTAAATTTAATAAAAAAAATACTAATTTCCATCTGGGTGGGAGAATCATCATTCTAAATTCAACATACTTAAATCAACATACAGCATCAATACATTTCACGTTCAAACAATTTAAAATGTTCCTCACATTCTTAAAATATGAAAGTAGAGTTTTTATAATATATTTGTTTCTCGATATTTTTAATATAATGAAATTTAAATTTAAAAAACTTTTTACAGTTTGATAAAATATTTTTTAAATGAATTAAATTAGAAATTTATTTTAAGTTCTTATAATGGTACGGTGTTTAAATAATTTTAAATAAATTCTGATGTTTTTAAAGGAACTTAAAAAATATTAATTTTAATAAATATTTTTGAAATTAAAAGATAATAAACATTTTAGAAGGATGAAGAAAAATTGTTCGAATAATCATTATTAAAAAACAGAAATAAAGATCAATTAACATGACGTCAAATTTTGAAAGATCTTCAGAGAGTTGTAATGACTCTAGATGTGATGTTAATAAATGTTTTCATAATAATAGTGTCAGTCAGGCGCGTAGCCAGGAGGGGTGATTGGGTGGATTTCCACCCCCCTAATAAAATGCCCTAAAAATTGTTTAAAAAAATTATTACGAAAAACAAAACTTAGAGGAACGGGACCTCTCGTTTTTCCCCTAATTAAAATCCAATTGGGCGTTCCCATTTTAATCCACGTTTTCGGCCCTACTGGCGAAGCTGAAAACAAAGATTAATATAGAAACCCTTGATCGGGGAGAAAATAGGAGGTCCGAGGAACGTTTAAGGAGCTTAAGGATCGTTTAAGTTTAGAGGGTTAAAATCGGGAGACATCCCCACCCCTGAAAAAATTAAAACATAATTAGCTACCCCAATTATATTTAAGATTGCTAGATCTTTCAGGAATTTTTTCCACCCCCCCTCTGCAATCCTGGCTACGCCGCTGGTGTCAGTGTTCTTAAAACTCTGTGAATGAAAAAGCGTATAATAGAAAGTTTATCAAAGATGAGCGAACAGACAATTTTATACTTTATTTACTTTTATTTATCTTTCCCGAAAATATTTTAATTAAATTTACCCAAAATATTTTATTTGATATCCAAAAATATTTTACAAAAATCTTATAATACTACTTATTTAAAATTTTATTATGTCAATAAATTTAAAATTACTGAAATATTTTATATTTAAACTCCGATATTCAAAATATAATAAATTTTAAATAATTCTACTTTTTCTTTAATAAGAACGGAATCAAAATATCTTAACATTGGACAAAAGAAGGAAATTATTTTAAAAGACTTAGATTTAAACAAGACGTGTTAAACTATAAAAACATTTTCCTATGCATAATTTGCTTGAATCTTCGCCTTGTTCAAAAGATACCACAACAATTACTCAAATCTAAGTTTTCAGTTATATGTAGTGAATAATAAAAAGCTCATCTTCCTCCATAATGTTAACATTTTCGATGTCAGATACATCATATATTTCCATTGATGATTCTTGATTTTCGTTTCAGCTACTTTACTCATCTAAGGGTCAACTCTCGAGAGGGTCACGCACCTAAATTTGATGGATGTAGAAAGTGCTGTTTATTTGGTACTTATCACTTTTGGATACATACGACTAATTAAAAAATATTAACATTGACTTAGTTGGTAATATCCACTAATGTCTTTCACACTTCGCAGCACAAATATTTACATAATTCAAATCAACTTTGTTAAATTAAATGACTTTTAAAAAGTTACCAAATGTCAACTCAGAAACTAATAATAGTATTTCTAAAACTTATTGCAGTGTTTTATGTCTTACAATTGTCGATAAAACCAGACAAAATACTTCATTTAATAATAATAAATATGAATAAAACAATTTCATTAATTAAAACTAAATATAAATGGATGTTGAACAACTGAATCGTTTACAATAGACAAATACAATACAAAATTGCATAAATGGACAAACTATGACATTACCAACTTGAAAAGCAAACATTATCAAAGCATCAGAAGTGATTAAATTGCCTTTAAAAACTAAAGTTTGAAGTGAAAAACTTATACAACATTTGTAAAACATCTTCAAAACATTAAAAAGATTAATGAAAGTGTACTTTTTTAAGATTGAAAGGAATAACAAGTGATTAAATCAAGTGTCAAGTGTATTATGCACCGTGTATATGACCGATTGATTGACATTATAAAGGACCTTCATTAAATTAATCATTACGGTTAAATAAATTATATCAGGATTATGGCAGGATTTTCCAACTTTGCCTAATACCTCATTAAAATACATGTGTAAAAAAACGACTCAAATTATCGTTTTTAAAACTTAGGCATTCCAGAAAACATACATTCGATGAATCTGTTTCTTAAGGATACCATGCCACATGTGACAACGATAGTTGCCAGCAACGCCCTGGTCAAAGTATTAAACATTTTACTTTATAAAAGTCGGTAGATATAAGGAGACGCAGTCTGACAAACTAGATATATAAATTGAGATCATACGATCAAGTCTTTTGTGATTCTTTTATGTTTATAGTTTGTTGGTGTGATTAATCTTATTAATAAATAAAATTAAAGTTGTACGAAAAAGATTGATACACATAAAATGGTTCATGGTTCTCTTAGAGATTCTCCTGTGTAGCGCACTTAACTAAAATGGTTATTAATAAATAAAATTAAAGTTGTACGAAAAAGATTGATACACATAAAATGGTTCATGGTTCTCTTAGAGATTCTCCTGTGTAGCGCACTTAACTAACATTTGATAGTATAATTCATTATAAACAATAAATCAGTTATAAAAAATTTTCGAGATAGAAAGTTTGTTAATCTTTTGATTTTTCAATTACCGAAGTTTACCTTTAAATTAAGTCTCGATGAAACAAGTATCTCATTATCATCCACTCATATATACATCGAAAATATAAATCTGTACCTATACGTCGACATTATATAAACTTTGATGAAAATATTGGTTTTCATTTATTTGCTAGACTATCTACAAATATACTTAAAGATTAAATCAAAAAAAATGATGAATATTTTGAATATTGTATGAAATTGTCTCTCCTACCCAGATGGGCCGATTAATATTTAAATTCTTATTATCTACAAATATGTAATGTTTAAATTTATTTATAATTTAAAATAATTGTAAAATTTTAAATACGTTTATTAATTTTATTTACAATTTTTGAATAAATAAATTAAAGTAATGATTTTCAAATAATTAATAATCATTTTAATTTTTAACCACTAAAATTATGAATAAATATATTAACAATTGATGTAATTCTCCATTTGCTAAGATAATGAGATTAAAGTCATTAATTAATAGACGGATGCAATCGTACGAAAGTTTTGACAAAGATTGTCCTGAGGACAATCAAACTCGTTGTGTTAATAAAAATATGAAGTCATATTGATTTTCTTATTAATTTACTTTCTAGACTATCTACAAATATACTTAAAGATTAAATCAAAAAAATCATAAAAATAATTTAAGACTCGAAGGATTTTATGTCATATATTAGAAAATCATTTAAATCTATAATTTAAATAACGAAGTACGGATAATTGTGATATTATTCACAATCAAAAAGTGTAACGAATATTGTAAACTCTTAGGTGTATCCATTAATGAAGAGTAGCCGATATTATTTTACAATAACTATCCATGAGATATGTCAAATAAACTGATAGGTTGATTACATATTTTAGTTATAATTAAGATACAGGTACTTTGAAAACAATATAACTTTTCGAGAAAACATAATTTTTGTTATACAAAAATGAGTGACAAAGTTTTTAAAACACTTGCATTTTTAAGAAATAAAAAAATAAACAATATTTTAAGTATTAAATGTAGTAAATAAAATAAGTTTGTCAAGTTTTATGTTTAGTATAAATGGAAATTGATAAAGCATTTTTTTTAAATAATTTCGTTAAATTTAATTAAAACGTATAAATCAAAGACAACATATTTTTTAAAACAGTAAATTTTTTTATATTATTAAACGATTTACGAAGTTTAATTGTTATTATTTATAAATATACATATATTTTCTAGACAGATAAATTCTAGACAGAAATGAGAAGTGATTTTGAAAGACGTTTGGCAAGGAAGTTGAAAACGAAAGAGTTGAGTTATTCGGAGATTTCTAGAAAATTATCGATTTCTAGAAATTCAACAATTAATCTTTTTCGATATAATAAGAAAAAATATCTCAAGAAAACAGAACCGCGACAAAAATTAACAAAAAATATGTTGTTATTGATTAAGAGGACTATTAAACATTTGCAGTTAAATTTTAGATAAATTAATTCGGTCAAATTGATTGCAGTTTGCTCGGACAGTACAAAGACATTTGAAAGTTGTAAGTTACAAATATCAAAAACATTAAAGCAGAAATATTGTTATCAAGGAAGCAGAAAAATGATAGAATTAATCATATTTCTAGATGGATTAGTCAAAACTACAGTTAGGAAACGACAATATTTACGGATGAGAAAAGATTCCCATTGGAAGGACCAGACAATTGGAGAACATATGTCCAAAAAATCAAAAATATACTCGTAATATATACACTTTTTCACTGTCACTGCTCATCTACCGCCTTTAGTTTGGCCGCAAAAAGTAATTTAAGTGTCGTTCTCATATTTTCCTCAGTAGTGGGCTTCGAAATTTGCTACATCTAAATGCAAATAGAAAGCGGGTTTTCGCCTAATAGGCTTTGATGATTCAGTCAAAAAAATGTGGGAAGTTGGTGAAATAGATACAGAACCGCAAACATATGACAAATTATAAAAGCTTGTACCCGAAAAATTTTTTGGTATGATTATACTTATTGTTGTTTGAAAATTATTTTAATAATAAATATAACAGCAATTCTTAAAATGAAAGAATTCGAGAACATCTGAAATGAATATTTTGACCGACGTTTATCCTTTAACTCAGTGGAGTTAGTGACACACTAAAAAGACCGTTAAATTTGTAGACAAACCACAAATGAAAAGGTATTTTTTTCGAAATAATAACACATTTTTATATACTAGGTTGTCCTAAAAGTTCCCGGTCAATAATTGAAATACAATTTTTCTTCAAATTTCTTTTTGACATTATTTATTTGATATTGATATATAGTTATTTATTTATAGCATTATATGGACTACGAGATTACAAAGCTTGAAATCCGTGTGTTGCTGCGTCACTATTGGAAGAAAGGCTTGACAACACGAGATGCTGCCAAGGCAATTTGCAAAGTTGAAGGTACACAAACGGTCGGAAAAAGTACGGCAATTGATTGGTTCAAGCGTTTCAATAAAGGAAACTTTGACTTGAATGACAGTCCTCGTTCTGGACGACCACCAAAATTGGATAGCGATGACTTGCAAGCAGAGTTGGACATGAAGCATTCGTTTAGCACTCGCGATTGGCATTTAAGCTTTGAGTGGGCAAGTCAATCATACATTGGCATTTGAAGCAGCTCGACTTTGTGCATAAGAAACCACGTCAAGATCCACACGAACTCATCGAAACACAGGTCGATAAAAGAGTTCAAATTTGCCGACAACTGCTACAGAATCCACGAAATGACCGCTTTTGGAAATGAATTATGACGTCGGACGAGAAGTGGGTCTACTTGGTCAACCACGACCGAGACAAGCGATGGGTTCCACCTTTTCAAACAACGCCGTCAGTTCCAAAACAAGATCAATTTGGCTTATAATTTCCCAAATAAATAAAAAAGATCACAAAAATGTATTTGTACATATCTTCAAAGTATTTTAAGATTTTCACAGTATGATAGACTGTAATGTGACTTGGATGGCCAACAACGTATGTTTACCCAAAAGGTTTCCTATAAGATATCTAGGTGTCCTGGTATTCATATTAAATAGGTTTAACTGCATTATATGTTAATAAAACTCTGAACTTTGAAAATATTTATCCTATTGAGCATATTAAAAGTAAAAGTCTTCTCTGAATATTTTGGGCTAATAAATCTTTGGTATGAATTGGTGGTTCTTTAGATTTTCAAATATTTTCGGATTCTACTGTTAAACGGAAGGCTGACATAGATAGGTCATAAAGTAAGAAACTAAGGATTCGAATTTTTCCATCTGGGTGAAACTAGATTGTTTGTCCAAATGTGGAGACGATAAAACGGGAATCAAATTTATAATAAATCTGGCAATACTTATTGAAGTGTTATATTTCTCGCCTCATGTAGAGAACCAAACATTTCATTCTTCAGAATCAACAATTTTATTTGTTAAGTAAAAATAAATCACATTGATAAAACATAAAATATTTTACTTATAGTAAATTAAAACAAAAGAAAAATTAATAAATAATTTGACAAATTAAAGAAAAAATTGAAAATTTCCTAAAGGAATTAATAAAATGTCAAACTAACATGTACTCAATTGTACCACAAAACGTGTTGGTTTGACTTGCACCCTCTTTAGATAAGCCAAAATCAGTCAGCTTAACATGACCTGTTCGATCCAATAATACATTTTCCGGTTTCAAATCTCGATAAATTATCCCCTTTGAATGTAGATGACCGATAGCTAAACTGATTTCGGCGATGTAGAAACTATTCGATGATTAAAATAATTGTGATTAATGACAGATATCCTTTTACCAAGATTGGTGCTCCATTAGAGTTCCTTCCCGTTCCAAATATGTAAACAACTCGCCTCCCGGACAATATGTTAATACGATATACAGATTTGATTGACTTTGAAATGCGTAATGTAACTTTACCAAAAAAGGATGCTGGAATATAAGAAATGAAAACTTATACACGTAATCTGAAATCTTTTTATTAAAAACATTTATTTATAATTTAATAAAGCAAAACAGGGATTAATACATGTAAAAAAGAATGATGTTTCATTTATAGTTTTACCTAAAATGATAATCCATGGAATATAAATAATCTCCTTGGAAGAAATGTTAAATAAATAATGTTAAATAAATAAATGTTAAATGTTAAAATATTTGAATAGCGACTAAAATTGTTTAAAAACAATACTTTTTTAATAATCAAATCAGTAAATTTTGATGATAGATCGAATTTGAGAGATTTATAATGTAAAACTAGAAAATGTGATTTCTTATTTACTTACTAAAAGATATTTAACCAACGGAAAACACTTGAGATATTTTCTGTGGAAAAGAATCTGTATTAGTCTATTAATTTGTCTCGTCCTAGATATTTGCCCTTAGTCATAATTTATCTATATACTGCTACTCAACACTCAGTCACCCAATAATATTTAGTCCAGCATACGTGGCTTCCGATCTTAAACATTCTCGCATTATATGCTTCTGTATCCAAATGATTAGCATCTGAGCAGTCTCAACTGATATACCATTCTTTGTGAAATATTCAGAATTAAGTTCTCCGTTTTATGGGAATATAATACATTTGTTTTTTTCCTTTCTGTTATCTGAGGTCGACATTTCACTCGTCGACGCTTTCCTATCATTGCGTTTCCCAACTCTTTGATCTGGTATCTGTCTTTCATTTTCTTGATAATATGAACGTCTTCAATTTTCGTACGAATTTATTTCCACTACTTGAATGTCTCCGTGATCACTAAAAGGACTTGGCCTTGGTGAAGTATGAAGTTCGGTTTTCATCTTTTTTGCTATCTATTTCATTATTTTTTGATCCTCTGTTCCACTTTTGTACACTGCTTGGCTGAAATTGACAAAGTTTTTCCTGACTGTCATTGGAAATTTTTCTTAGACCCTGTGATCTTTGGAGTGAACGCACGGTTCTTTTTCATGTCTGTCTATCAGGATAAATATCATTATATCTTATCGTTTTCTTGAGTGTTTAGTATATGTAAAACAAAAACCCTCTTTGGAAAGTCGTTGGTCGTCATTAATAATCATAACTCAACGTTGTCGAAACATAATCCATTAACTTCAATATTTTATCCACCTTTAAATTCTCAATGAAACACTTTATGTTGTACAAAATAATTAAAAAGATAATAATTTTAATCAAGAGTTCTTTTTGTTGGCAAAAAATAGAACATTATCAACGAAATCTTTATTCTCTTTTATTTTCCCTAACAACAAATAATGCTCATGTCTCCTTCTTTAAATTCTCCTCGATTACATTTCTCAACTTCTTTATGTTTAATAAAAATAGTAATAATATATTTACTTATTAACTTTATATACTTACATGGTTTTTTTAATCACCATATCACATCAACCTCCACAATTTGTACTCCAAATATTTATTTGATTTTTACTCACACTTGTTAGGAGGTTATAACTACTTCAGTATTTTAAATTTGAAGTTGATGTAATACTTAATTTTAATTTTAAATTCTATTTATGCAACCAAATGGAGAATTGAAATTTCATTAAATTGGATACTAAATTCACTAATTTTAATTATTCTTTTCATCAAAAAAAAATAATTAGAGAAAATTAATCTTAATTTCTCTTAAAGATAACTCACAAATGAACCATTCAATTTGATAACTATTTTAAGTAACTCTCGAAATATTATAAATATTTAATAATAATCGTAATTTTCAGTAAGTAACCCCTGCAAATTATAATACAATGGGGCTACTATAAGGTGACATCGGATTTAATGAAAATAGTATGAGAATGGATTGTCAAAAGTGAACTTTAATACTTATTTTCTATATATTTTATAATTAAATAAATAATATTAATTAATAATAATAATTATTATTATTATTATTATTAACTAGAAGAAAACCCGTGATATATGACGGGGGAGCTGAATTTTCTACTTTAAAAGTTTCTGTTTTAATTTTTAAATCGTAATTATTATAATTTATTATTAATTATTTCGAATTCACTGTTGATTGGTTCCTTCCGAAGTTTCCCTCAGGATAGCTGGCGTTTATGATTCCGTAGTTGAACCTGGTAAAGCGAATGATTAGAAGTATTGGGAGCGAAATGCTCTCAACTTATTCTCAAACTTTAAATGGGTTCGAAGTGCGCCTCTCTTTAACATTTTTGTTGGAGATGTACATCGAATACAAATGCCTAGTGGGCCATTTTTGGTAAGCAGAACTGGCGATGTGGGATGAACCAATAAATCGTCTCCCGGAGCCTTTCAGCAAAGGCGCTGTACAGACAGAACCGTCTCGATGCGGACTATGCAGAGTTATGTCAATTTTACGCGGATTCACACACTGTTCCTCCACTATTTCTCATTTTATCAGCATATTTATGATCATAATAAAGTTTGAGCTTGACCGACAAACCGTGAATCAGATGATAACGAAATTTTGCAAATTTAATCTAAATTGATTTTCAGCAGTATAATTAGTAAATAAGTGATAAAATTCATCATTTGTCAAATGAATTAGTATTTTATTAGTACTTTCATAAAGGTTTTTACGAAATGCCGTGTAGGAATCATCCAAATCGCCATTATTCTAAATCGGTGTTAATTTAATCATTAAACGACTTGTACGGTTTTCGATCGATTTCATCTCCTTCCGGGCATCTTTCGGGAAAAGCGCTGTAGCGATAGAACTATATTGACGTGGCCTATGCAGATTGACCACGTCCTTAAATGGACTAACTCCGTCTCCTCCACAATGTCACATCGAAAAGTGTGACCGACCAACAAACAAACACTTATATATATTAGGTTGATGCATAAGTTTTTAGCCCTTCATTTATTATAATAACTAAATGATTTAATTGATTAATTGATTTAAAAATAAATGCTTGTATTTTCTAAGACGTTCAAAAATGAACAAAATACATCTTCGGCTTTGGCATGCTTTTCATGTTTAATTTAGGAAAAAACACCACCGAAACATTGGATCAAATTACGCAAGCCAAAGGAGCTGATACTGTTTCATATACCACGGTCAAGAACTGGTTCAAGAAGTTCAGAAATGGTGAGTACGAATTAGAGGACAAGCAGAGAAGCGGAAGACCTAAAGAAACTGAAGATTCGGAATGGGAGGCATTGCATCAAGAGGATTCAACCATGGTGACAAGAGATATGGCTAAGATCCTCGAAATCGATCAATCAACGGTGCAACGAAGACTTACGGCAATGGGAAAAGTTTTGAAAGTTTGACATTGGATTCCACACCAGTTATCACATGCAAATATTGCACAAAGACTAAATTTGTGCGTT
>MQRK01235270.1:0-11602 GCA_001938485.1 Girardia tigrina
ATGCCTCACAAGTAACTCTTTCCCAATAATTTTTTAAAATTACTGCACAATATTTTAAAATTAGTTGTTTTCACCTCCGACTTACAACCCTTCATATGTCCAGCAATATTACTCCCACTGCCCAATCGTCCATGCTCCTGAATCCGTTTACAGAGATGACGAGACGTCTCTCCAATGTATGTAGCGTTGCACCCATTAAACGAAAATTCATAAACCAGATTGGAACATAATCACATCTCTTATTCAGCCGTTCTATCAAGGTATTATTCGTGCTTTCCAGTCTCATTACTGCACCACAGTGATGAGATACATTCTCTGCGAGAATTACAAAGATCTTTGAAGGAATTGATAAAAGTGATCGAAGTGCAAGCCGACGGCAACAGAATAAAAAGAGCGTGAAATATGTCTCCCCTCTTGAGTTACGAGATTGTGCTGATCCTCGTACGTCGGATCCAGGGGGAGGATGTACCGGATTGATTAATTTAAATGTATATTTTTTAATTTAATTTAAAAAAATTAAAAAATATATATTTAAAAAAAATTATTTGTGTGATTTCTGTAAAAAAAATATTTTAAGTTTTGTTAGGTTTGATATCTGGAATATTCCAGAAGTTCCATTGTTTAAATAATATCGATAAAATGTAAATAATTTGATTTTCGAATAAAATTTATTAGAATAAACGTTTGTTGGATTTTCTTTTCCTTTTTTTCATATGAAATGGACGTATAAATTTGAAATTAATAATAAGGATAAAAAAGTGATAATGAGAATTCTCTCAACGATAATATAACAACTGGAACGATAGTTCTAATCGATTGTGCTAAACTTTTGTGCGATAAACGAGCATTACTGGAAACCTATACGAACTCATCGAATCCCTGGTTCGCGGCGATCATTGAGACTTGATTATCGGAACAAAGAGATAATCTCCAATAAAGATCATTTTTCTATCGCTTTTTTCGAGTAAAAACTCCAAAAGAAATTATTATGTTTATTCATGACGACAATACGGACTCATTCGATTCGATAACTAATGCACAGGCGACAGACTCGGCGATCAATCGTCCTTTGATCAAGAAAGGTTCTGTCGGATGGTTGTATCTGTCTGCAATTCGTCATTGCAACCTCTGCTGCGAGTGATAATCGAGGTTATTTGCAGACATCTGCGACACTGGTTCATCTAAGTGATCCAACCTCTCGTTTAAAGGATTAAATGACTGGAACTGGGCATGGGCAGCATCACCGAAAGAGAACAATCTCGCACTTTCTTTTAGTGCTCGGAGATCGTTTGTCGATCGATGTGGCGGTGTATAATCCGGTTCGAAAAACGTCGAATTTATCTTATGTTCCATTGGACCGTCAAACAAATGTCAAGCCATGCGTCCACAGAGATGGCTCTTGGAGATCTTGAAGGGGGCAGCTATCTTGCCAATTAAACCGCGCGAAAACATGGTCCGGTAATAATCAATCATGTAAGAAACGTGTGAGACATTTATTCGCATAAATCGATATATCAGAATAATTTGAACACATCGCATCAAAAGGAAAATTTACGAGATTCAACGATATATTTACATCACAATTTGATAATACAAAATGAGCATACAATTTGATTGACATCATTCTTTCAGAAAAATCACGTCCTTAAAAAAATTCTGACTTTTTAAAAAAAATTAAAATAAATTTTTTTAATTTGTATATTATTGTGTTAATTAATTTAATAAATACACTCCACAGAAAAATCAATTGATTTTCTGTGAAGGTAAAATTTGCAATTATACTTCCGCTCAAAACAAAACGAGATTCCCTTAAACAATTTCATTCTGTGTTACTAAGTGCGCAATTTCGATTTTTATTTAGTTTTATGGAATTTTGTTTTGTAATTATATTTTTAATTTTTTTAACACTCGAAATTGGAAATCACTACAGGAGAATAGGGCGGTAATATCAGTAAAGAATGGTCATATTCTTCAATATGAAAACGAATTGATTGCTTTTAATGGAAAGGACATTGTTCATAATAAATATTTTATGGAGATTCATAAAATTTCTATTCAATTAAATTTTATTTCATTAAATCATCAAAGATAACGAGTTGCAGAACATTTATTTTTTAATCATTTGTAAAGAACATTTCTACATTTTTCTTGAAAAATAATTTATACAAATTTTGTGATTCATAAAGAGCATTTCACATTTGTGAATCATAAAATCAATTTTTAATGTTTTTTAAAACACATTTTGCACACAAACACACACACTGGCACACATACCACTCTGCCAATCACATTCAACTACAAAAAATCACACCACAACTTTTTCATCAATCGGTTCATTCAAAAATGAACAAAGACAATTTTTCAATTACAAAATAAAAAAATATCACTGATCAAAATTCAAATCAAAATATTATCAAAATATTTAATGTTAAAAAAATTGATTTATCGATTAAAAATACGACTTATTGAAAGTACCATAATGAAACCAGATGAAAATGATGGTTATATAGATATATACAAATATATATATATATATATATATATATATGTATATATATAATATATAATTTAATTTATCTGTTTTAAATTACTTTATTTTTTTTAATTACTTTATTTAATTTTATTACTTTATTTTAATTATTTATTTGTCTCGTGTTTAATTAAAAAAATTTCTATATTTAATTTTAATTTATTTAATATTTTTATTTAAATTGGTCTCAGGTAAGGGCCAAAGATAATCACAGCGCGAACAATAGCAGTTGTCCAACCATTATCCTCGTTATAAAACATTTTTTAATATATACATCGAATATTTTTTCAAAACATTTGTTTCTAAATAATAAATATAAATTATTATAGTTAATTTCATTAAGCTCAATTCAATAAAACATCAAGGTCGGTCGTTTTATCTAACCTGTTTAGGTTTCGAACTTAGTATAGCACCGAAAATAATGCGAAGGGTATTGGAACACGTCTTGGCATCAGACGAAGCGGTGAAGGAAGGGACTGACGTGTATTACGACGATATCATAGTGGATACGAATAAAACAACGACCAATCAGCTGATTTTTGGTACTCACTTGATTCAGTTTAGAGGTGAAACCACCAATGGCGATAAACGGAGGCAGAGTGTTGGGACTGGCTGTGAAAAAAACAGCAAACGGAAAGCTCAAATGGCAGCGAGACGACCACTCCAACAAATGCCACATTTTTTGGTCACTACCCAATGGAGGGATGGTTGCGTCCATCTTGCAGCTTCATAAAAAGAAATGCCAGCGGGGGAGATTGGCTTTGGTAGCAGCACTAGCACGACAACTTACAGAAAGAATTAAGTCGAAAGATTAAATTCAAGGAATCTGGGAAGTACCGCAAACTGATGAAGGGAGAGTGTTGTACGACGCTGGCTCGATTGCAGTAGGAATAGTTGTCGAGATCGGCACGGAAATTGTTGAGGACGCATGCTGGCTTCGGCCGAAAAGTGACAGTAACCACATTAATCTTTCAGAGCGTGAGACTGCGAATCAAGCTCTCAAAGAAGCGTTGAAATGGGGCCTCTGAAAGTTTGAATTATTCACTGATTCAGTCACAGTATGCAAGTAGCTCACTGCAGCTTTGTCCAGAGCAGAACCAGTTTGATCTCAGGCCCTCATTGAGTTATAAATCAGGCGTAGAATTAATCTTTTCAAGCAGATAGTCCAAGAGAATGGCATCACAGTATCAATTAGACTTAATAAGGACATTTTGACTAGTGTACCAAGTAATTGGTGAGCAGTAAAAAAGGGATCAATCGCAACCTCAGCATTTGAATAAGGAGAGCAACAAGAGAGCGATGACGGCTTAAAGAATTTGAACGAAATACACCACCTTTGGACAAAACGCACTATGTTCTTGGCAAGGAAAGTGTAGAGGACGAATAAAGTATCAGAGGAACAAGTAAAATCAATTGTGAAAGGAAGCGACCAGTGCGCATCAATCGATCCAGCACCGGTTCGTTAGGAGGACGGAGAAATCGGCACCAAGAAGACTTGTCAACGGTTGGCGGTATAAATTGCAATTTAAATGTATAAATTGCGCAAACCTTGGACATTTTAAATCAGGTTCTATTAGCAAATTGTAGACAAAAAGATTATAAATTTATTTAATTCACACATATGAATGGAAAAAAATTCTAACAGTAGTAGACTGTTGCCCAGGACGATTTTTTATATGGCGTGAAATTATGTCCAAAAACGAAGAAGAGGTTTGTAAAGCATTATCTAGTATTATATTCGAATTTGGACCTCAGAAGAGGTATTACTGGATAATTTTAGTACTTTCAGAGGACGTGGGGTTAACAGTTGCTTCATCGATAGGGAATGCAGACGCAATTCAGATGCGTGAACCGACCGAGTGGAAACGGAATTGTAGAACGGAACCCCCGCACGATCAAAAGAATGGTAGCTCGAATTGGCGGTCAGGTCGGGGAGATGATGCCGTGGTACAACGCAACACAAAACGCGGAGGGTATAATACCAGCATCAACGGTGTTTACGCAAAAACGGAAATTGCTTCTGTCGAAAGATTTCTCGTTAATGCTACCTCATCCCAAGAAAGAATTGAAGAAGGACAATCTGATAGTAGGAAACGAAGTATTTCTTAAGTTAGAACCGTCGTTTAACTGTACTACGAAGTGGGTACGGCAACTGTTAGCAAAGAACCCAAGCTGAATCGCATCGAAGTAAATGGAATGCCATACTACATCAGTCACGTGAGGCGTGCAATCCCCATATCTACAGAAAGAACAGGAATCGGCAATCAGGAAAGTTATGCAACCGACTCGACGAGAGTGGTGAGGATCGAATGGGAGAGCGACGATGGAGCGGAGTATACAGAAAGGAAGACTCAGCAAGATCCGAAAGCTAAAGAACGGCCTCGCCGCACCGATTCGACTCAACGACTTTGTCTGTGCTAGCACTCAGATTCTCAGTGACGACAAAGTGCCTCCTTGCTCGAGCAGCGTATGCTTGTGAGCTTTGAAGGCAAGGGGCGAGTTATTAATTGTGATTACTTATTAATTCATTTGTTTTAATCGGTTGTTTGCCGATGCAGTGTTTTGATTTAAATAAATACTTGTGACACATATTTATTTTTCCTGATTTAGACGACAAAAAGGTTTAAAATAAAATATACGTAAAGTTACACAAATGTACATTGAATGTAAATACAAGATTTAAAACGGAATTATTTTTTTAATTCTATTTCTTAAATCTAAATACAACTGGAATTATTATTCAAAAATCAAATATTTGTATTACTTTTAATTTCCCTTTAAAACATCCCTAGAAATAACCACAAAAATACAAGTAGAAATAACAGTCATAAAAATCGATTGATTTCTAACCACAAAGATTAGTTACTATAACTTCGTTGATTGTTCGTAATTATTTTATGGTAACTGAACACATTTCCACCTATATTTATGATTTTATATCTAAAATTCAAAAACAATGAACGAATAATTTACAATTTATAAAATAATTTAATAAAAGTAGATTATTATATTTACAAAAATTATAATTTTTCAGTTAAATTTCTACTCGTATCGTTATGATGATCGTCAAAACCTAAAAAAATACAAATGCAAATATTACAGATGTTATCAGTTGAAATGCGACACTTTTCCAGTTGAAATGTCAAATAAAAATAAACGAATGTCATTTCTTATGTTTGTTTTTCCAGTATTAAGCCAATCTGAATTATTGAAAAAAAATATTTTTAAATTTTAAGAATTTATAAACATACCTATTTTGTATAAATCTTTTGAAAATGACATATTTTTTCAAATAAAAAGTTGTATATTTTTTCATTATCGAATTATAACTCAAACAGTGTCCCATTTAAAATGCAAATGTCTTGCATTTCAAATGAAAAAAATCCTGTCTTATTCAGATTTTTTAAATTATAAAAATAACAAGCAAATATATCTAAAAATATGTTAGCTTTTTAGAAATATGTTACAAATATTTTATATATACCAGTAAACAAAAAATTGTAAAATTATTTACAACTCAAAATAATTGTGGAATAACTTTTTATTAAAATCTGCAAAGAATAAACTCTAATATTTACAAATGTTTTCAAGGTTTTTAAAATAATATTACTTTTTTTTAAATATTCTTAACTGAAATAATTATAAATTAATATTAAATTTAAGCTGAAAAATCGAAAAAGATTTATTTATTTCCTACAAAGACAAATTGTCGTTTTCAAATTTTAATGTATTTATTAATTACAAAATAAATTTTTACGATATAAAATAAGAAATTTTATTACTTGAAAAAGTAATTTATTTTGTATTAATACAAAATACAAAAAATTATTAATCGCATTTGTAAATTTGTTATTTTTTAATTTTACGGTCAGTTTACAATCACAGATTTATTGAAACTCTCACATAAGGTAAAGTATCATAAAAATTGTAATGTAAGTGAATATAATATTTTATATATTGTTTTACATTTCATTTTGTAAAGAATATTTGTATTATGTTTATTATAATTTGATAAAATTCTAAAAAATGAATTCTCTAAAATATAATTTAAATGTATTATTTGTTAATGTAAATGACCTGATATAGGGGATCATATTTCCATAAACATTAAATATCAGAAAGTTTTTTTGCATTTATTAAAGAAATGTATATTTTTTAAAAAAGTAATTTATGTTCTAAAATATGATTTAGTTAAAATAATAAAATATTTTTATTTTAAATGAAAATATTTGTTTTAATAATAAAGTATAGTAACATTTTTGTCGGTAATTTATTATTTATTTGTATTTTTAAAACATTTTTGATATTTTTTGATTTACACTTTGAGTATTATTCTAATTGAAATTTCAAACTTTTTTATAATATAATTTTTATTAAAAAAATTCCAATCACAAATATTTTTTATAAGTTATAGTAAAGATTCTCTCTTTCCAAATAAAAACAGGGAATCATTATGATTAAGTTCTTCCACCATTTTAAATTTTGTATCATTTTCAATTATATTAAGGCTTTTGTTGAACATTTGTTTTCCTTTTTTGCATCTTAAAAATAGCTTTTGCTTTAATAAGTTTCAATGTATGACATTGTCATTCCTTTGGAATTGATCCAAAACAATTTTCTACATCAAATATTTTGAATTCATCGCCTGAATCAGTCCAGATCCTTTGTCGTTGTGTCCGTTGTAAAACGATTCTGCATTAACCGAATCCTTTTAATAAGAATTTCTAATCGTATTAAAACGTATTTAATAATTATTTTTATGATAATTATTACTTTAATTTTTGTTTTTGTGCGAAATAAAAACAATATATAAAAAGTAGAAGCAAATAACATTAAAAATTTTTATTTTAATTTAAACATGTCAGTCTCTACAACTTTTTTCCCTTGACTTTTTCGGTGATTCGATCTCGATTCATTATGGCATACATTCAACGATTCTAAATCCACTCCAAACTTCATGCTTCCTTCGTTGAACTTCAAACCCCCCAATTTATTAATCGTGTCTACCCCTAACAAAACGTCGATGCCTTCTGGCATTTCTTCCATAACCAAACAATTTATTTTTATCTCTATATTTTTATACCTAAAATCCACATAACCTGATCCTGCCATAAATTCCGATCCGTTTGCAATAATAATTCTTTCATTACAAGATCCTTCCTTCTCGTTTCCTACGTACCTCTTTCTAATGACTGATCGGGAGCACCCAGTATCCTCTAACGCTCTTACCAACTTTCCATTAGCGATGCGCCTGATCACCGGAAGCGCCTTTAGTCCACCTGAGAAGCGGATAGCGCTAACGACTTATCGATATCGTTTCCCGTCAGGCAGTGTCTGGCAATGTTACCCTTTTTTGCACACCTGAAGCAAATAACACAAATGGGAGGCTTTTGAAACGACCCTCATTATTCTTATCCGATTCTAGATTTTCCAACTTATAAAGCCTTTTTTTCAAATCCACCTTGTCGAAGCTACCACCACTCCTTCTAAAATTACCTATTTTCGTCGTCTTGTATACACACTCACTAGAGATGCATTAATTACCCTTTTGTTAATATTGAAATGATTTTGACTAATTTCCACCATTTCGTCCCAACTCAATTTTCCCGTCTCTCAATTTCTATTGCTATTTCAACCGGTAGTCCAGCCAAAATACTCCAATTTCTAAACTGTCTACTTTCTTCATCAATCTTGAAAATTTGTCGATTGAATATGTAAAATCGTATCAATGAATTAAGACTAAAAAGAACACGATTAATTAAACATTTATTTTAAAACGACAATCAATTTTTTTTCTGTAAGATAAATTTAGGAATTCACTACAATATTTTGTACTAATTATATGAATTTTTCATCTTCGCTGCCATGGTTTCTAAATTGGACTGATTCTGCATTATATAATCATTCAAATTAGAATTTCTATTCATATTAAAAATGAATATTAATATAATTATTCGAATAAACCACACCTTTTGAAAAATCTTCCGCATCTTAAAATGATACTATAATTGACAGTTTATTGCAGTATAATTCATAATTTAGGTGCAAATTTAAAATTATATATTTATAGAAAACAACCATTTTCCAAACATTTATGAAAGACTAGTTTCTTCATACTGGCATCTTCAGTTGACTGATTGAAAATTATATTTAAGTTATTTTAAATGGTGGTATACGGTTACGCAATATTTCTCAATTTTTAAGGCTTTTTAAATTACTTTTGTTAGAATTGGTGAGTACACGACTAGAACGAACAGACAACATCATTAAATAAAATTATATTTACAATTAATCCAACAAATACAATCGATGAAATCAGTTTCCGACAATCTGAAAAAGTTTCTCGATGGTTACTGAATACGATTTTTTACTGGACCAAATCCATTATCCGCAATTTGATTAATATTCTCGATACTGCTGAAATGTGAATATTTATTTTATAAGATCTCGTTTCAACAATCCGATTGAGATAGTTCATCAATATCTTTTTATGAGGACGTCCAGAAATTAAATGTTGTTAGATTTTTCAATTTCACAAGTGAATTTCATATCTGAATGTAATCCATTCATAATTTTTTAAAATTCCTCAATATCAACTTTATTTTGAAAAATGAGAATAATATTGTTTACATTTGTCGTGTAGAGAAATGGCAGTTTATCAGAATAAGTTGTGATTTTTTTCTCTATACTCTGTTAGAAAATTGATGCCCCATTACGACTTCATCAGTTTGCATGTACCATTTTTTATTAAAAATAATGGGTACATCCTTTATACTGAATGCTAAGAATGATTTCAGTGCTTTTCCATTCATAAAGGACAATATATTATTAGCTAATTCATCACATAATTTGACCGAAATTTCTACTGTTTCAACTAAAAGAACATTGGTATATAGACTGACTTCGTCAAAAATTACCATCGTTTCCTCATTAGAATTAACTTTGTTATTCAAGATCAGATTAAAAAAAATCAAAAGTGTTTTAAATTCCAATGAGTGTTTTTAATTGATTGCCTCTAAACTTTCTATAACTTTTAAAAACCAAAGTTAATCTGTTTTTTTTCTAAAAACAAAAGAGGAATTAGTGGATGACATTAATCTTCCTTGTTTTTATTATATGCTAAACGCAAATAATGAACAGCATTTTATGGAATAAAATTCCTATCTTTCCGCAAAATGTTACAACGAATATAAAAGCAGCGTTCAACATCAGCCGAAGAGGATTTACAGTTAAGCAGCGACGAATAAGTTTTTAGAGAAATATCCTGTCGTTTATGATTAACGATGAAGTGGGGACGCTGTACCGACTCAGTGGGACTCCACGGGTCCAATCACCGACCTGTGACTCTGGGATATAGTGGGAGCCACCATCTTGCCCGACAGCTCCGAAACGATGTCGATTCGATTTGAGGGCGAACGAGCTGAGACGCGATGATAGCACGGGGAAATCGAATTCCTAGCCGTTGGCGCTGTTGATATGATTGGTGATGTTTTCACCGTTGTTGTTGGCCGCTGATTGATCCAAATTGAAAGCGGTCGAGAGCGACTGGTTGAGTGACCTGGTCGAGTTGATGTGATTGTTGCCGATATTAGACAATTGGAAAATCGGATCGAACTCAGGAAACGAATACATTTTCGAGTTGAAGACGTTTATTACAGGCGCTGAAAAATGGGCTTGATTGTGGAATTGATTGATGTCTGGTTTTTGGATATAGTTCTCGTCGGAGCCGAACGGATTTGATGAGTAATCGTTCAGGGGATTATTTACGTCAGTCGAGAAATAAAATCAGATTTTTATCGAAAATTTAGCGATGAGAAATTGAAAACGCATTCAGCACAAAAATTAATTATTTCAAAATTAATTGAAAAATATTACAATTATTAAAACAACATTAATTTAATTAATGCTTTTTTAATTAATTTCCGACATTTTTTTCTGTTCTAATGTTGTCGATTCACTCCATTTTTTTAAAAATTAAATTTCGCATTTTTTACACATTTTTTGTTATTAAGTTTTGATTGTTAAAATTAAATTAATACTTAAATTAATAAATTATGGTCACTACAGACGACATCAAGTATTTCGTAATTTTCTAAACGTTTAGCTATGCAGCCAGTTATATTGAACGGATTATCTTGAAAGGATACCGTACTAAAATCATTGTACGCTGCTCTTATAGTATATGAGCTGATTTGGGTCACTTTAACAAAGTTTAACAAAAAGCATATTTTGTGATGTTTATCAACTCTTCTACTAAATTATCATGCATTAAGGCTGTTCTAACACGGTTCTAAGAACTCCACCATCTATGATTTTCTCGACAATATGTCTAATTGCAGGCAAATGATCTGAGTACTAGGTTGCTGCTCCAAGTCATGTCCCCCAAAGTGTAAGTATCGACTGAGGTGGTTGGCCGATATCATTTTTAACAAGAGCTGCTTTCATTCTTGCTATTAGATCATCGACAGCAGGACAGAATGCACGAATTCTCAGAGCATAATTGTGCCACAAATGTACAACACATGTGACGTGTACTATTAATGGGTACATGGCTTTTACTTTTCCCTTGGAAAATCAATAAAACAAATAGCATCACCAATATGCTGAGCAACTAAGTTACTGTTGATAGCAGTAGCCAACTGCAGACATTCCAAAGCCGATGTTTTAGATGGCTCATCTAATGTTCCAACTAATATGCACAAATATTTATTATTATGAATCTCATTTTCATCCAGGTTTATGAATATCTGTTTTCCAATAAGTTTCTTTTTCACAGTATGTTTTCGTTCAAACTAATTCTCTCCAACTTGGCTCTGCACGTAGATTGGCTAGGACATTCTTTTCCTATTTTGAAAAACAATGACTTGATTGATGGATGACGAAGTTTTTTTAACGGTATATCAACAGCTGTAAACGCCATTGTTACATCTGTTACAAAATTACTTGTGGTTAAAAACGTTTGCGTTGACCATAATCCTGACTGCGTAGGGATGTTTTGCAGTTTAAGTTGGTACCGAGTAGAAATTCGATCACTCTCAACATGAAAACGTTTGTCAAATTTAACATTACATT
>MQRK01235272.1:13738-29739 GCA_001938485.1 Girardia tigrina
AAATCCAAAAAACTAAGTTATACACCTAATAATAAAAAACGATCCCTTGTTATTGTAAAAACGTTGCTTTTAATAAGATGTTGATTTACTGACAATACTTTCGCTACAACCTGATGCATAGTTTACAAAATCCTGATTTTTGGAATTATTTTTTTACCTTTTAAAATATTAGGTCTAGTAATAATCAATGTCGTTTATTTGATTTTCCTTTAAATGCATCAATATAAACTTACAAAGCTGCGGTAAATACAAAAAGTGCGGCATATCCAAGTGTAAAGCTTAATTAACAAGGTTTGTTGCAAATATTTTGTGTTTTGACTGTTGATTTTTTTTCGAAGAAGGTGGTAAAGGATGGTAGATGAAGGGCGTATAAGGCATTGTATGCTTTACCAGTTCCAGTTAGGAAGAAAAGCAAATGAAGCTGGCTTTGGGTCAAGATACAGTTTGTCAGAAAATGCCAGTATTGGTTTAAGAAATCTTTCGTTGAATGACGAGAATGGTCGAGGAAGCATTTTGAGGCTCTTGTGGTTACAAATCCTGAAATTACGCAACAAGAGCTTGCAACAGCTTTAAACTGTTTGCAATCAATTACTGTCATTTGGTAAGGTCCACAAATTTGGAAAGTGGGTTCCGCATGAGATAACCGAAACCATCCGCAAACAAAGTTACAATCTGCAGTTCGCTCCTCTCTCGTCAAGACCGATTGCCGTTGTTTGTTACCGGAGAAGAAAAATAGGTGCTTCATATTAATCGGAAGAGACGACCACAAAGACAAAAGCGCCAAAGCCTGGCTTGAATACGAAAAATGTGATGTTGTGTGTTTGGTGGAATTCTAAAGGTATTTTTCATTTTGAACTCTAACCAAACAACCAAACCATTACAAGTGGAACGTATAGTGCACAATAAGAAAGTTTAGACCAAGCTTTGAGAAAAAAGAACCCGCGCTGATTAATCGGAAGGACGTAATTTTTCATCATGATAACGCACGACGGCATACCTAGGGCTACCATCTGATTGGAATTTACCTGGTCAGTCCCGGATTTTTGCAAGTCGCCCTGGGTCCCGGTAGGCGATCAATTTGTCCCGGAATTTTGTTTCAATATTTGAACTTACAAATAAAATTTAAATTTTGCGTTTTATTTCGAATTTTTAATTCAATTTTGAATTTATACTTACTCTTTTTAAAGTATAAAAATGCTTAATATTGAAAATATTTATTTATGTAAAAGTTACTTGAAGTTCAATTCGATGAACCTGAAGTTACTTTTAATCTTTTATTATATAAATAAAAATAATTATTAGATAATTAGTATTTTATGAATATTTAATTAATTAATAAATTAACCACAACGGAAAGGTTGACAAGATGATTAATGGAATGATTACAGTTAAAATGATTAGAATGGGAGCACAATTAACAAAAAACAATAGTTACTTCAAATAATATAATGTTGACCTGCGGATGTCAAACAATTGAGTTTGTAGGAAAAATATTCGAAGAGATTCGAATACAGCTTTGAAATAAATACAATTTCGGTTCTTGACTTCACTGGTTAATATGGATGACTGATATGACAAATTCAGTTTAGGAAATCCACTAATTAGTCCGGTTAAGTGATACGGCAATTTCTGTTCTTGGAAATTTTCTTGTTAATAGGATAAGATGAGACAATTGCAAAGGATTCTATTAAATGTTAATGTAGAAGTCTTCAATAACACGTACAAAATGACAAAAAATAAATTTCAACACTCGGCTTACGGTAAGTCTTTTAATAATAAATTATAATTTTTTTGTGATATATTAAATCAATTGTTATTGATTTAATAAATTTAAATTTTTTAATTTCTATCATCATAACGACGAAAAGTCGCTATGATGATAAAATAAATATTAAATTAAATATAATTATAAATATATATAAATACAAATATAAATATATTATTACTGTACCAATAAACGATTAATAATAATAATAGTCAAAAGAAATAGAAATAAGTTTATACAATTTAAATTTTTTTACAAAAAGAAGTTTTAGTCAAAAAATCGTGGAAAAATATATTCACAGATGTAATTTTTACACCAAACACGGAATAATTATGTAAGTTTATATTCCTTTAACTATTTCACAGAAAATAGTGATTAATTTAATTAACTTTGTTTTAAAAATATAATGTCTGCAAAAAAGAGAAAAACATAATGGAGTGATAAATATTTAAACGAATTTGGCATTTTAGAAAACGTTAAAGGAGATGAAGGGAAAGCTAGGACTGACATTGAAAAATCATATCATTTTATCAGTTTACGATATGGAAAAAAAACTCCAAATAAAATAAACCAGGATGCTCTATTCGACGAATATAATTTGTTGGTTGATTTGGTAGAAGTAAAGAAAAGTATTTGGAACGAACAAAAAATCTTGAACGTATAAAACTGAAACATCCCGGATTTTTTCAATAATATCCCGGTTTTTTATCTAAATCACATGGTAGCCCTACGCATACCGCAAAATTTATGGCGGCTAAAATACGGCAGTTCGGATGGGAAGATTAACCTGCATATTCTCCAGATATTGCACCATCTGATTATCATTTGTTTCGTTCATGGGAACATTTTGTTAGTGGAAAAAATTTCAAAAATGAAGAGTGCATCAAAAATGCCTTGACTGAATTTTTTGAATATAAATCACAAGAATTTTATAACAGAGGTATTAAGATGTTACCTGAACGTTGGGCACAAGTAGTTAAAAACAACGGTGCCTATATTGTTGATTGAATTCTTTTGTTTGTTTAAATAAATTTGTTTCGAATATTTTTTTTAAAACGACATTAATTATTACTATACCTAATAGTTTAAATTTTTTTGTCTTATATTTGGCGACTTGTTCAAATCGACGACTTACTGAAACTATTGATTTACACAAAAAAATTAATGTACAATCTCCGTTAACCGAAAACATATTCCTAACGGCTCGAGCATCTCTAACTGATCTCTATTTTCCACGCCAATTAATCAACTTATTTTCACATTCATTAATCACTCTCGACTGTCATATTGGATCTGATCTCTCTCACTGCTTGTCGTTCCTTTCGCAATTTCGATCCAAACACCTTCGTCCATAATCATGGTTTCACTTTTCCTGTTTTCAGTCTTTTGATCTTTTTTTATGTTTATTTTATCTGATTTTTATTTAACTTTCTTCTTGTAGCATTATTTTCTCAATCTTCTCTTCTCACTTAATCCTTCAGTTTATCATTTTATTAGGCGTTCTTAATCGTATTTGGTGATTGCAGGGTGCGGACATTGTAAAGCCACCAAGCCAATGTTCACATCGGCTGCGAATCGCATGATCGATAACGGAAGAGTGGCATTTATCGCGGTTGACTGCACTGATGAGTCATTCAACAACGTATGTTCCTCTGAAGGAGTCACCGGGTTCCCGACACTACGGTATTACAACTACGGTAAGAATAATTCTCTCAGCGAATACTCTTTGGAGAGAGAGGAGGACGACTTCGTCGCGTTTATGACAGACCCATCGAAACCGCTACTCAATGCCCGGAGACATTGGCGCAAGATTCCTGGTAACGAGGCCGTCGTTATTCTTGAGTCTGAAAATTTCGTGCAGACCATTGGGCCACAGAAAGGTGGTGCTCTCGTGATGTTCTATGCTCCATGTAAGTTGATTTGATTTGATTCGATTGTATGCGATACTTTGGGGCGACATATTTCGGCAACCGCTACCTTTGCTTTACGGTTTATTTATTTTGTTTCGGAATTCCAAGATAAATTTATATTTACATAAATATTTGAAAAACTGTGCTAAGTTATCTTTAAAAGACAAGAAACGATCATCACAATTTATTGCGATTAATTTCCAAGATCAACGGTCATCATGAGGCACAAGTAAATCAATAATGATAAATTGACTTATTCTGGGGTGATTCAAAAGTTTTTCCACTCATATTTTAAGAATAACAAAGCATGTAAACAGAACACATTTATTCTTCGAAATACCGGCCTTTATTTTCGATGGCCTTCAACCATCTTTCAGCCAGTTGCTCGATTTCACGAGTTACGCACTCTGTCATTTTGGAAGCGGAGAAATCTCGGTTCAACATCTACTGAATCGCACTGCCGCCCTTTGAGAAAATACGGCATGGCCCGAAAGAGGTGGTAGTCACTGGGGCAAGGTCGGAGCTGTAGGCAGGGTGTGGCAAAACTTTGATCCCCTGCAGGTCTTGCACTTTAGTACCAGTCCCACGTACATAAAAATCTTTCACATTACTGATAAAAACAAAGGATAAAGATGACAGTGATTTAGGGTTTTTGTAATTTTTATAGTAACAATAACATTGATAAACAAATTCTGATTTACAAATCGTCTTTGGTATCATTTGGCTTTATTATATATGTAGGAACAGGGTACGGGACTTTATGTTTGCTTGGGTACACATGAGAAGGCATCAGATAATTTCATCTAATCAGATCACTGAATCGTAGAGATTGAGAACTTAATCTTAGTATGAAGGAGAACGTTTCGACTTTCTTTCAATCGGTAGTAGCGACGGGCGGTGTGTACAATCAGCACAAGTTAGTGACTTGTACTTACTAGGAATTTCTCGTTCAAGTGGGATAATTTCAATCCACTATTCCTGACACGACAGTGTTTCAGCAGGTTATCCGGCCATTTATAACTAGGAATAAAACTCGCTGTTACTGCCATTGTAGCGCGCATGCGGTCCCGGACATCTAAGGGCATCACAGACCTGTTATTGCTCCATTTCATTTAGCTAAACGCTATTAATTCCTCTAAGAATTCCTCTAATCACACTATTTAGTAGGCCAGAGTCTCGTTCGTTATCGGAATTAACCAGACAAATCGCTCCACCAACTAAGAACGGCCATGCACCACCACCCACCGAATCAAGAAAGAGCTATCAATCTGTCAAAGCTCAAGCAGAGATCGAAAGAACATCCTTTAATATCTGTGACTTCGAAATTATTGATGGATGAAAAACAAATTTTTCAAAATATTTTACTAAATTTGTTATTCTATTTATTTATTTGTCCGTCCAGGTTTTGTGCCGGAGCCCTCTTTCTTTGGCTTCTTTAAAATGTAATGAATACTTTCTTTAAATACGTTTCAAAGCTGTAAAAAATTATTTTCTGATTGAATGATCTTGCTCTATTGAAATAAAGTTAGGAATAAATTCATTTTGTGGAGACCTACTCATCATAAGAACGGCAATCGAATAACCATCACAGAACGAATTCGCTCTTTCCCGCTAATATCTGAGCTAAGTATCCACCTTAAATTAATTCTGGAAAATGTCATCTTAATCGGATTTTATTCAAAGTTATGTTATGATTCCATCACTGCAAGTGTCATGACAGTTCACATAGTGGGGAGTGTTTGGAATTCGTTCCGTGTTGATGTGCATTGTTTGATTATAACTGACCATGAAATTTTTTCGTCCCATAATAATATCATTTGCAGTTTGTGTCATATAATAATATTGCCCTCTTCATTGACAGGGTGTCGTCATTGTATATCCATGAAGCCAGACTTTGTCAACGCCGCAACGCATTTAAAAACGGCATTGGTATACTTATATTTTGCAGTTACATTTAAATAATTGCAATTGTCGTTCAGCCGTCGGCCATTCTTGCGGCAGTTGACGCTTCCAAAGAGACGCAGTTAGCAGCTCAATATGCGGTCACTGGGTTCCCAACTCTTATCTACTTTTCGTAAGTCATGTCAAACAACTATTGATCAATGGTTAAACTTACTAATTAGATCGAAAGGAGATTGGATGAAGTATAACGGAGAAAGAAAGGAAGCAGATTTCATTGATTTTATGATTAAGTAAGTTTTTGAAACAACAATTTCGATATTGACTTCTGATGTATTACAGAAAAGATAATGAAATCAAAGAGGAAATCGAAAGAAATATTAGAGAACAGGAAAAGAAAAAGGCAGAAGAAAAAAGAAAAAAGAGGGAAGAAGAAGAACGAAAGAAAATTGAGGAAGAGCAAAGAAAAAAGAGGGAAGAAGAAGAACGAAAGAAAATTGAGGAAGAGCAAAGAAAAAAGAGGGAAGAAGAAGAACGAAAGAAAATTGAAGAAGAGCAAAGAAAAAAGAGGGAAGAAGAAGAACGAAAGAAAATTGAAGAAGAGCAAAGGAAGAAGAGAGAAGAAGAAGAACGAAAGAAAATTGAGGAAGAGCAAAGAAAAAAGAAGGAAAAAGAAGAACGAAAGAAAATTGAAGAAGAGCAAAGAAAAAAGAGGGAAGAAGAAGAACGAAAGAAAATTGAAGAAGAGCAAAGAAAAAAGAAGGAAAAAGAAGAACGAAAGAAAATTGAAGAAGAGCAAAGAAAAAAGAGGGAAGAAGAAGAACGACAGAAAAAAGAACACGAAAGAAAAAAGAAAGAAGGAGAGCAAAAGAAAAAAGAGGAAGAGGAAAGAGTAAAGAAAGCAGAAGAAAACAAGAAAAGGGTAGAAGAGGAACAAATTAAGGCTAAAATTGAAGAAGAAAAAGAACGAAAAAAGGTTGAAATTGAGACAAAAAAATTAGAAGAAAAAAGAAGGAAAAAAGCAGAAGATGATAAAAAAGAAAAAGATAGAAAAGCAGAAGCTGAAAAACTGAAACAGGAAGAAATTGAGAAGCAAGTCGAAGAACAAAAGAAAAAGGAACAGGAGGATGAAATAAAGAAAAAAGAAGAACAAATAGTGCCTTCCGAGCGTCCTCCAGTGCCAGATAAGGCTCGTGAAAGTGGGGAGTATCAGTTGACTCCGGTGACAGATGAAAAAGCATTCCAGAAGGTGATTGATTCTCCGCGATTGTCGATTGTGTACTGTCACCGGGACAACCGCAAGAGTGCCGTTAAAAAGAAGCTCTTAAAGGTGCTGACAAAATCGGTCGAGAGTCATTTCAGCGGGGTTGATGTCGACTGTTCCAAAATGGTAGAGCTTTGCGACCAGCTGAAGCTGGTGGAGACCCCGGCCGTGCTGCTGTATAGGGCCGGCGCTCCCATTCGCACATTGACAGGTAGTTGGAGTGAGCACACTCTCGGTGACCTGCTCGAACAGCACTCCACCCGCGATGAGTTGTAACGGCGCTCGAGACTCACAGTTTTTAGCACGGCTCGGTTTGTTGGCAATACATTTTTTACGTTGTTTTCCTTTGTCTCTTCTTTCTTTCGCTGACGTCCTTATAATTTTGTTAACAATCGATAATCAATCGTGAGGGTATTGTATAAATTCGTAGGTCACATTTTTTACACAATCGATTAATGTTTCAATATAATGTTCTTTTAATTTGCATTTTCAAAGTTTTTTCTTCATTTTGTATTTCGATTCTTCTCAAGAATATCGATTCACTGTATCGATTGTACGGACGAGAACACGCTCTCTGTGTCGAATGAATATTAATATTAATAATATTATTAGTCTTATTAAGAACACCAACATGGCTTTTCAAACTTTTATTTTCACTACAATCAGAATTGTCGTTTGGACAACTCTCAGCAAACCTCTCGTCATTCGACATCGTTCTAAATTGATAATTTTTAGTTAATGTTTGTTAATAAACAATTATTCGAACAAATTTTTCATTATTTTCAGATTTTATTTTTACAGTTCAAATTTTGTAATTTTAGTAATAATTTTATTTACATATTAATTTTATTTAAAAAATGATTTTATGTAAAGAAAGAACATTTATTTAATTTAAAACTTAGTTAAAACTATTTACTTTATTTACATCTTTAATATGAAAATTTTAAACGATTTAATATTTTTATATATCTTATGCTGTACTTTAAAATATAAATTATACTCGAATTCATTGTGAACATCCAAAATATCAATTTTCCATCAGGGTGGGAGAAACACATTTCCAAATACTAAACTCAACATACAAAATTCAACAAACCAATTTCAACATACCAAATTTAAAATATTCCTCACAATGTACGAGAGAGAAATCGATCCCAGCGGATCAAAGACAAATTTAATAATTAAATTAATATTATTAAAATTATTTAATTTGGTAAATTTTTATTTAATTCATATTAGTACTTAGGCTGTCTAATAAGTTCCCGGAATATGTCATGCACACACACGCACACGTGTATACACGTAAATATTGTATTAGAATGAAGCCGCCAATCAGCTGCTTTGGCCAATCATAGAGTCACACACTTATTCACTCTCTTCTCATTGTGACAGCACATTATTGCTGCTAACACAGTGTAAGGTGCACCGTTGACACGTTATGGATTTACAGAAAGAACATTTTCGTGCATACATTTACTTAGAAATGCTACGGGGACGTAAACCATGTGAAATATATAAGCAGCTACAAGATACTAACCTGGATGTTCCTTCACAGACAACTGTATTCGAGTGGTACAAACGATTTAAAGAGGGAAGACAATCCCTTGTTGATGATCCAAAATGCGGCGGGTAGTCAGTTGGGTTAGGTATGGGGAGTATGAAGGATGATGCAGAAGTTTAATCTCAAGAGTTCCTGTAGTTTTTACACAGTTTTAAGTGCGATATGTGGTTTTGCATTGTCGTAGAGCAAGATGCAAACGGATTTGTATACTAAAAGTGGCTGTTTTTCTTTGAGTTTATTCCAATTGGTTGTAGTAGACATCTGTGATCGACGAATCAGGTTTCATGAGGTCATAATGGATTATAATTGCGACAGACCACCAAACACTCACAATCAGCTTCTTTTGTAATCTTGTGCTTTGAACTGTATTTTAGTGATTCATTCGTGTCCACTCTGCTTGCTGATAAAGTAGTAATAAACTATTTCAAACCGTTTGAACCATTCTGCTAGTTATTTTCTATGGTGCGTATTCACCTTAAATTTCTTCTGCAAACACGTTTTTGCTTTATGTTGGATATGCAGTGGTACTACTAATTATAAAGTTTAAAAAAGAAGACTCAAGGTTATACTCAAGTGTGACCTTTACTTTGTACTTAGATTTTTAAAAAAATTTTGATTTGATTGAAAATTTAAGTATACCGTTTTAGGGTTTTTTCTGTGTTTTTCTATAGATATTTGTAAATTAAAACATTTAGTAGTTTGTAAATTTAACAATGCTTGATAATAATAATGATTTCGAACGTCTTTAAATGGTTAAGGGTTAAGAGGTTTTTACTGTCTCTTATTCACAATGAAGTAAGAGGGTCTGTTAAAGAATTGAATATTGTTCTCTGTTTTTATTGCATTTGAACTGTTGGTTTCTTCATTGTCATGGGAAAATCATTTGGCACATTCAATCTTTCCATAAAAGGTTTCGAATTAAGGTCAGCTAAATAATTCTTGCTTTGAAAAAAATAAAATTGTAACTTTTATTTTATTTTTTATTTCGATGCTCCATTCCAGATAGTCTAAAAGAAATGACCAAAAATTATCAAAATTCGTGACACTCCTTTTATTCAATCATGAATATTTTAATTTTATTATTTACAAAATCCGAACAAAACGATTTTTTTTTCCAATCAATTTGGTGTTTAATTTGAAGATAATAATAATTTGCTCGGATTTAATTTATTGAAAGCCAAACTTAAGTATATTTGGGGTAATATAAAACATCAAGACTGAGAGAGTAAGATCTATTTGAAAAAATTTCAAAATATTAGTGTTTCTTAATGTAATTTTACTCGTTGATTCAGAAAATAACATCAGTTTCTATCTTTCTAAAACGGTTAAAAAGATAAACTAAATTTTATATAATTAATATATACGAGAAATCAGCTTTAACTACCTTACACAAAATTAGCAAAATATCAACATGACTGAGAGTTACAATGTTTTTTTCAGTGGCTCCTTGAATCAGCTGTTTGATTGTCGGATCGGTTTCGGGTTATGAAGAACACTAATTGAATTTTCAAAACATTTATTGATATCCCAATTCGAATGGCCCCTAGATCAATTCTCCATAAAACTTGTGTAGCTAATCACCGTTTTTGATTGATAAGGTTTTAATAATATTTCCAAACGTCTTATTATTCAAACAAATTTAAATTACAATTTAATTTACAATTCGATTACAAAATAATTTATAATTTAAATTACGAAATATTTTTTTAAATTAATCGTTTTTAAGAATCGTGAGTAAAAATGTCGAGAAATCTGTCATCGATACGGTCGATATTATATCTCGGTAAATCATGCCCATGACTTTTGAATATCGCAACTTTTTCAGTATACAGTTTTTTTACTGTAATCATAACACAAATATTCAAATTAATCAAATGATTTGCTTCTAATATTTCCGTCAAATGACAACAATAATTGATGACATGAAAATCAAAAATCTGAATTTAAACAGGCTTTCGATATCAAAAATATATTTCTTTTCAAAAAGTAACAGCAATAGTAATTATTTTCTGGGAAATATTACGAAAAAATTCGAAATCAAAATAATTATAATTCAAAATAAATTCCTCTCGTCAATTAGTTACACAATTTTCACAAATATCAATGCAACAACAACTCGAAAGAAACTTTATACCAATGTACAAATATCCAAAATCAAAGCATGAAAACAAATATCGAATTAATATGTTCATTTTTTTTCATTCCATTATCGAGTTTCTCATTTTTTATTGATTTTTTTGTGTCCAGCTTATCAATTGCAGCACTCTTGAACTCATTTGGGAGCACACACACTTGAAGAATAAACTCTCACACTCTCACAAAATTTCCCCGCCAGGGCTCTGTGGGGGATGGGAAGGAAACTTCACCCAAAAAACTGTGGATTCGCTCAATCATAGCACAATTGTACATTAAATGTAAGGAAAACAGTTGACTGGTCTGATTCACTGAAATAAATAAAAAAACAAAAGTTATCAAATATAAACCTCGTATAAGTTGTTACCACAGTCTTTTTTAATATATTGACTCGGGGAGCTTGAGCCCTCCTCAGTGAAGAAAAATGCCCCCAGTCAAAGACAAAAGTGACAGGCTGAGGGTGGGTAATTTTGAAATAACCAAAAATCCGAACCGATCTTTAAAACTACCTTTCTAGTTCTTGTGATCATAACCTGATCACAACAGAAGATTTAATCTTGGATGTTCTAGCAGAAGACTCAATCACAAATACATGCTTTGGTTTCTTCACAATAGAAGAATTAATTATCAGTACTTCTCACGATACTGCGGTATACTACAAGAGTAGAAAAGTGAATATAAAATGGTCAGGAGAAAGTAGTTGTGACCATTTAGAAGCACTAGCTGAAGGGAAGCGTAAAAAGCAATATGTAAAATATAGAACATGTGAAAATTTTTAGAGTGTAGCTTGTAAATTTGCTCGCAATGGCTTTGTTTATTTGGCTCATGGCTGCCATGCAGCTTCAACTGTAAAAGTGAAGGCTGTCATTGATCACATTGACTTAATATCCCATAAGGAAGCAATGCAACATGAAGATTTAGAATTTGCAGTAGAAATATCAGTACTATTTGAAATTGGAATTCCGATTATTATTTAGGTATTATTGTTACTATTATTATTAATAATTATCTTAATTTATATCAACTCATCTCTCTCTGTATCTCCTATCTCAAAATCTTCCATTACAATTTTTTGAATCAGTGTGTGAAAATTTTAATTATCTGTAGAAATTTTACTTATTGAAATCGTGAGCAACTGGATTGTGTTGCTTACGCAGTAAAAGTTGATAGCAGCGTCAATCGTCAAATGGTGGATTACAAGTACGTTTCTTTGAGAATAGTAATAAAGAGTGAGAACTAAAGAACGCCTTCATAGCCTTGAACGAACCTCAACCGATTAGAACCTCTGGACGACTGCAAACCACTCAGAGTTCTTTTAAAACCATGGTCGAACAAAATTCAGAGATAATTGGTGTTACAACAGATGGCGAAAGCCCTACTACAGTATAAAAAAGGGTGCTCTGGAAGTTTATGAAAATTTGGTTGCGTCCTGATCTATTGACATTCTAGTGTGCTGTTCACAATAGTGACCTAACTTTTATAAGCATTGAAGTAGGCATTTCGGAGCTGCGTATCTGGATTACAAATGCCAAGTCTCTAGCTATCTTCTTCCTGCATCAATTTCAACCGACAGCAAAACATTTCCCAGCTCATTGCAAAGTTAAATTTACAAAGCACATAGTCAACCTTTTAACGGCCTTTCTTCATGATCTTTACGGCTGCAAGGAAGTTTGGAAGTTTTTAGGAGTGGAAAACGAATCCAAAAGAGACATAGCAGCAACATGGGGAAATTTGAAGACATTGACATATGAATCGCAGAAAGTTTGGCTTACCGCTATCATGGTTGATGTTGTGAAAATATTTCGTGATTTGCAAAGTAGGTACAGTTTGACTACCTGATTCTACCAGAGCTATTAAAAAGTGTAAAAATAATTATTCGATGCGTAAACGAATAACTATTCTTACCAACAAAAATGAATAATCTACAAAAACTAACAACGCTTAACTGTCAACAAGAGCAGTATGTCACAACTAAAGCAAAAATAAAAGAAAATAACCTAAATTATAATAAATTTATTGAAATCATCAAAAGTCCAGAAATATTCTTACAAGTAATAAAACCATAAACGGTAAATAATTATTCTAGTTAATTGTAATCAATTTATTGTTATTGATTTTTTTAGCATAATTAATTTGATAAATTTCCCAGAATTGCTTTTTATCGTGCCACATACAATCTGGATCACTCGCACAATCAACACATGTATGATATTCGGATTTACAAACTACATTCATTTTCACCGAATAAATATTATTTGATGTTAATACATGTAAAATAATCTCCTTTTGTATCACATCTTTTACTTTATGAAACTGAGGATCTCTATTGTTAGGAATGACTCGATTCGTCTTCTTTAGCGATAATTTTCTTTGTTAATGGTAGAGAATTTGTTCTATAATGATATAACTCTCCCATTTTCTTCTCTCCATTGGAACATATTGTCGATACAGATAAGGTTGATCCGTGATAAAGTGTAATAAAATTTAGTTTGTTTGAATAAGCTTTGTTTTAATTTGAAACCAGGTTTTCCAAAATGTGAAACTGGAGACATTAAACCAGAATAAATTGGTTTATAAATTCTTGTTGATGGTAAACGTTGAGAAAGTTGAACATACTCAGTTTGAAAGACATGATAGCCAAATCTTGTCATGAATTGTCATAAACTGAAAATGTTTATGATTTTAATCCCTTAAATTGTTTATTTTATATAAATAAACGAAATATTAAGAAAAGTTTTAAATAAACAAAAAGAATAAGAAAAATAAATATTTAATAGAAAATAATAAATAATAAATTAAATTAAAAAAATAAAAACAATTAATTAATAAATGACCAGTATAAAAGGTCATCATTAATTAGAACAAAAGAGAGTTAGAAAAGTGCGAGATTCCTAGTTTAGCTCGAAAACCAAATTTACATTAATTATTCAAGCGATCACCCCACGGAGTGCAAAGTATCGGTATAAATTGGTGAAAGTGATCGGTTCCGACATAACGGAAGACAAGGCTATTGAACCACACTGTAATAATGCGATCTATAAAAAAAATAATTAATAGAAATTATCAAAAATTATATTAAAGCAATTAATAAAAATTATTTGTGAAAAATTATCAAAAGTTATTACTTAAAAGTATATATTTATTATATAACCACACTGTAAAGTGTGAGACTTAACTTTAAAATATACATTTTTCTGAGTTGTTGCTAAAAGGCTCTCAGACTATAAATATAAAATCGACCAGGGGCCCACCAAATACTACTCCATACATACAATATATCATTTTTTTTGTAATTAAATTGTAATATAAAATATATTTTATCAAACAAAATATATTCTGCGTTCCTTATTCATTTAGCAAAACACATTACCAACTCAATAGTTTATCCATTCAGACCCAATAGTAAAACCAGTTATTTGTTTCTGTAGAGCCAATTGAATCTCTGTTTGTCCACTATCAACTGTAGAAACGCTTCTGTTAGCTTTTCTTTGGGAAAATATCCAATGATTACGTTTGTTGAGGACAGAAGGTGTCCTCAATCTATTGAAATAATAAATCCACGAAATTCATTATTAAACAATTTATTTAACGAAATTATAAATCCATAATAAGTAATCAATTTCAATATTCTTCTTAATTATCAACTTTAATAACAATAATTTTTAATAATAAGTAGGGCACTACATAAGCCCCCATGTTATAATTGGAACGTTACTGTTGAGAAACCCTTTTAGGAATGATTCTTTTTCGAATTCTTTCATCTAGTAGACACATATGGTATTCATTTAATACTATGTTAGAGATGAATTGTATTCTTTTTTCGTTAATTTGAGTTGGCGTGCCCATTACATCTAGAATGAAAGAATGTTTGGTCATATCTGTTATTTTGTATGGTTCGTTGTAACTGTCTGTCTTGTTTCTGACTAAAGCCTTCAAAAATAGGTCTGTAGATTGTTTTTCGACATCAGTAATAAATTTATTCTTTGAATTAGTTTTCTGTGTAAATTTAAAAGTCTCAAAGTTCGTGGTTAATGTTGTTTTTTCTGTTTTAATATTTTTATTTTGATGTTTAACATTGTTATAACATATTGAGTTGATTTGATTTTTAGTCTGATGATTTTCAGTTCTTTCTTTTTCGAAATCAAATTCTTTATAGTTTTTTCCTCATTTATTGGTTCAGTTTCATTTTTTGAATCAGGAAAATTTTCTTTGTTCATATTTAGTATGATTATGATTATTTTCAGTATTTACTGTTAGTGTATATTTGTCTTTGTATTTTATATTTTCATAATGGATGGTCTGAACTGTTTTGTCTACATTTTTTGTCTGCATTTTCTGTTTCAGTTGAAATATTGTGTGACATTATTTGATTTGTCCGAGTTTCCTGGTGTATCCTTGTTATACCCATTGTTTGACAATGTTGATTTATGAGTGTTTTGGTTGGGGTACTTTCGTTAAGCACTTCCTTGACGGATTGTTTTAGTTGTGAATATTTTTCTGTTGCTTGTATTTGATTACACGTTAATTTAAAAATGTTGATGTGATTGCTTTCTGAATATGTATTGTTTACTTGAATTTCTGTTGGTTTTTTTTATTTCCAAAAAATCTGATTGACTTATTCTGCAGTTCGATTTTGAAAGTACATTTTTTCTTTTTTGTTTGAGTTGTTAAGTGAGTGACGTAATATCTTTTAAAATCATTTTTGATATTTGAGTTGTAAAAGGTTCGAAATTTTGTTTTGTAAGTATGTTTTTCTTGTCTGAAAGAATACGGATAGTGACATTTAAAAGCATTTTCGTTAAAGTTCATGTGATACCAACAGATGTTTGCTTGTTTTTGTTTCTGTTTTCCAAAATCCTTTGCGTCATAATTGGCGAACTTGCGAGAAAAAGAATTGAGCTGATTTATTTGATTGATCTTGTTATGCTTCACTTTATTTATAGTTTTAGAAATTCCCAATGCCAATAAAGAGTATTGTTGGGTATTCGAAAATATTCTTTTGATAACCACTTTAAATAAGCTTTCAAATATAATTATCTGACTCCTTTACAAATGGTTCTTCTAACTTTGTAATGAATATAATATTTTGGTTAATCCTCTCTTGAGGTTTCAATTTCCTTTAATGAATCTCGTCAGAGATTATTCTTCAAATAATAACAATAGAAATAAGTCAAAAGAATTCTTTTAAAAAACTTTATTCGATTGAATCAAAAAATTCTTCTGATTAATACAACGTATAACTTACAATGGAGGATTCCAAAATATATGAAAAAATCTTTGATTTAAATTTTACTTTCAAATTACATATGTGTGAATTTTTGTGTGAGTTAAACTATTTTATTTTGGGGTATTTATACCCATTTTGAAAATATAAAAGTTAAACATTAAATAAAAATTAGTTTTTTAAATAAAATTTGATTATTAAATATTTAAATCAAAATTCGTTAAATTTAAATAAAATTCCAATTA